>BLSH010194872.1:227828-260799 GCA_018402905.1 Glandirana rugosa
CTGCTTCTAAGAGCCGTTCTGTGCTGTGTAAGTGTGATTAAACACATTGGAATGCAAAGAATGCAGAGAGAGAGCTGCAGCTCTTCATGGAGAACAGCTAACATCAGCTTGAAGCCGCCCCCCCCCCCCACCTCCCGACATCAAGATGAGAATCTGACACCTCTCTCAGCATTCTTTGCATTCCAATGTGTTTAATCACAGTTACACAGCACAGAACGGCTCTTAGAAGCAGCACGGCTCTGTTTAATGTGAAACTACTGATCACCACAGACACTGACTCGAGTATAAGCCGAGGGGGGTCTTTTTCAGCACAAAAAATGTGCTGAAAAACTCGGCTTATACTCGAGTATATACGGTAATTCCAAACTTCTCAGTCTAACCTCCTCCTTTGACTTGAAGCAATGGATATATGCCCCTACTCACTCTGAAAGCAATACACTTGACCTAGTTTTCTCCCACCTATGCACTCCGTGCAGCCTCTCCAACTATCCATTCCCTCTCTCTGATCACTGCCTTATTAGCTTCACTCTCTCCCTTTCCTCTCCCTCCAACCGCCTAAAAGTTACCTGCAGAAACCTACGTCATCTCAACCCTTCTCTTCTCTACTCTGCTACTGAAGATCTATACGACAAAATCTCACCCCTATCCAGCACGACCTAGCCACTTCTGTCTACAACACTTCACTTCTAGCCTCAATGGACTCACTGACCCCCCTCACAACTCACAGAATCAGGCCCCAACCCCTTCAACCTTGGCAAACAGATGATACTAGAAGTCTGAAAAAACACAGCCCTGCTCAAGAGCGCCTGTGGCGTAAGACTAAGTCTCAGAAAGATTTCAACCAATACAAAACTGCCCTCCAAAAATACAATTCCAGCCTCCTCACTGCCAAGCAGACCTGTTTTATCACTCTCATTAGAAACGTATCATCCCGTCCCCATCATCTCTTCTCTACCTTCAACTCTCTACTTCGTCCTCCACTGCCTCCACCCACCAACTCACTCACTGCCCAAGAGATCGCCAATCACTTCAAACTGAAGATTGATACAATTTGCGAATCACGAGGAGATCTCTGCTCTTCAGATACCCTCCACGCTTTACACTTCATGCCCACAGGTTGAATCGTTACTTTCCTCTCTCAACCCCAAGACTATAGACGAGGCTGCTAAACTACTTGCCAATGTCCATCTCACCACCTGCCCTCTGAATCCTATTCCCTTGCAAATGCTACGTTCACCCTTTGGCTCTATTCTACACTCTCTAACTCATATCTTTAACCTCTCCTCTCTTCTGGCATCTTTCCCAACACTCTAAAACATGCACTAGTTAGCCCCATACTTAAAAAGCCCTCCCTGCACCCATCCAACCTTAACAACTTTGTGACCACCTTGCCTGATAATAGCCTTCTTGATCCCCTTCAGTCTGGTTTTCGCCCTCAACACTCCACAGAAACTGCTCTCCTAAAACTAACAAACGATCTACTAATGGCCAAAACCAATGGACACTTTTCTGTACTCCTACTCCTGGACCTCTCTGCTGACTTTGATACTGTTGACCACCCCCTCTTCCTCAAAAAACTCTGCACTTTTGGTCTCCGTGATTGTACTCTTCGCTGGTTCTCCTCCTACTTATCCAACCGTACCTTTAGTGTTACTTACAATTCAACTTCCTCCTCTCCTCTTCCCTTTTCTGTTGGGGTCCCCCAAGGTTCTGTCCTTGGACCTCTCCTATTCTCAATCTACACCTCCTCCCTGGGTCAGTTGATAGCCTCCCATGGCTTCCAATACCACCTCTATGCTGACGAGACCCAAATCTATTTCTCTACCCCTCAGACCACTACCACCGTCTCCTCACGTATCACTAATTTACTAACAGATATATCAGCCTGGATGTCACACCACTTCCTCAAACTCAATCTATCCAAAACCAAACTTATAATTTTTCCTCCCCCATATGCCCCTTCCCCTTCCCCTTCCCCTGATCTCTCTCAAAATCTATGGCACAACTATAAACCCATCCCCGCATGCCGAAGGTCCTAGGTGTAATTCTGGACTTTGAACTCTCCTTTAAGCCCCACATCCAATCACTGTCCAAATCTTGCCGCCTCAACCTCTGCAACATCTCCAAAATACGCCCCTTTCTAACCAATGGCACAACAAAGCTCTTAATCTACTCCCTGGTCATCTCTCGTCTCTACTACTGCAACTCCCTTCTCATTGGCTTACCTCTACATAGGCTATCCCCCCTTCAATCCATCATCAATACTGTTGCCAGACTTATCCACCTTACCAATCGCTCTGTGTCTACTACTCCTCTTTGTCAATCCCTCCACTGGCTTCCACTCACCCAACAAATTAAATTACAAAATACTAACAACTACTTACAAAGCCATCCACAACTCAGCCCCCAGTTACAACACTAACCTAATCTCTAAATACCAACCTATTCGTTCTTCTCAAGATCTCCTGCTCTCTAGCTCCCTCATCACCTCCTCCCATGCTCGCCTCCAGGACTTTTCCAGAGCCTCTCCAATCCTATGGAACGCCTTACCCCAAAGGGTCTGATTATCTTCTACTCTATTAGCTTTTAGACGATCCCTGAAAACCCTTCCCTTCAGAGAAGCCTATCCTACCCACACCTACCAACTGTATTCTCATTTTCTGCATCAGCTCATCCCCCACGGTTATTACCTTTTGTCTCTCTTGACCCTCCCTTCTAGATTGTAAGCTCTAACGAGCAGGGCCCTCTGATTCCTCCTTGTACTGTCTGCCCCAATGTTGTAAAGGGCTGCACAAATTGTTGGCGCTATATAAATCCTGTATAATAATAATAATAATAATAAAGAGAAACAGAAATATACTCACAAACAAACGAATGTGAAAAACATATCTAGGTCCACAATGGATAAGAAGCAACCAGGTCACCAGGACTGTGTCCAGCACGCCGGAGGACCTTCTGGATGGCTGACACGTTTCGAGGGGAGATCCCCTCTTCCTCAGAGTCAAAGATTAGCTCTAAGGAAGAGGGGATCTCCCCTCGTAACGCATCAGCCATCCAGAAGGTCCTCTGGCGTGCTGCACACAGTCCTGGTGACCTGGTTGCTGCTTGTCCATTGTGGACCCTGATATGCTTTTCACATTCATTTGTTTGTGAGTATATTTCTATTTCTTTTTATCAATTAATCTACTTGTGTAATGCACATGGCTGGTGCGTCCTGTTTTTTCTTTTACAGTATTTCCATTGGGTGGCTCCTAACCCTTGGACGGCAGCGAGGCCTGTGCATTTATTGGAAACCACAGCCACTTCCAAAGCCATTGCATCACTACTTGAGTGCAGGAGATTGTGTTTGACTGTGATCAGTGTCTGACCTCAAAAATGTGCTTTTGGAAAAATTGTCAAACATTACCATAGACACACTCCTAAACCTTGTGGACAACCTTCCCAGAAGAGTTGAAGCTGTTATAGCTGTAAAGGGTGGGCCAACTCAATATTGAACCCTACGGATAAAGACTGGGATGCCATTAAAGTTCATGTGTGTGTGTGTGTAAAGGCAGGCGTCCCAATACTTTTGGTAATATAATGTAGTTTGCATACTTACATTGGACCAGCTTGGCCATGTGTAAGTATGCACATGTGATATCTGAACAACCTCTATAGAAGCTGTAAATCACTGTAGTAGCCCAAACTACTACAATGATACAATTCATCTCCAGGGTGCCACAGTGTGTTGATATCCGCCATTCAGAGAAAGACTTGTATTTTTCTCAATGTATACAAATTATTCTCTGAGTGGATGAAGTGGAGAGGAGAGGCAGTGATGTCATGATCTCCACCTCGTCCAATCAGAGAAAGCGTTGCATTTATTGGGAACCCCAAGAACCCCCTGTAGCTACAATTCAGAAGAGCAGTCACTCAGCATGGCACCCGAAAGATTGTGGCCATCGCTGTAGTAGCTTGGCTACAATAGTGATTTCCAGCTTTCGCAGAGGCCACTTGGCTATCACATACTGTATGCAGTCTTACATTGTGCCAAGCTGGCCCAATATAAATACAGGATGCAAAATATATCATCCTTGAAGTTGATTGGGTCTCATCGTGGTAAAGTTACATAGACCTGAACCAATTCCTTCATGACTTGTATTTCTGCTAAATATTGGATTGAGGCTTAAAGTAATGGCATGTAAAATAAATGATAACATTTTCAAAACAACACACATACTGTATATTTGCTCCATCTTTCAGCTGCAGTGAGTAGAATAGACAAATACTGTAATGCAGTAATCAGATTTTATGACATACCTACATATTTAGAGCATTAGCTCATAGTACATATGCCGTATTTCCATTTCCTCTTTCCATTGTTATTCTTATCTAGCTTGATTTCTATAAGCACTTTTAGATAGATATGTCAGTACACATTATGTATAGCTGTACTTTGGCAGATACTGTATATTCTAAGCAGCTCCAAACCTGCGGGTTTAAGTTACATAGTCTGGTTGAAAAAAAAGACACAAATCCATCCAGTACAACACACATACAAACACACACACAGCTGTGTGAAGTACCACTAATTCTAATGGGCAACTACAGTTTTGGCAACAGAGAGAGGAATGAGAGCGCCCAGAGGCGTAACTAGAATCTTCAGGGCCCTGGTGCAAGAAGCCACGAAGGGCCCCCCCTGACCCTCAGAGCCAGTGGCCCTTCCCACTGATCAGGCTCAGAAACATGGCACAGGGTTACAATTAGGGTTGCCACCTTATCCCTTTAAACCCAAACACATATTAACCTGTACAGGACCGCGCTATTGACAAAAGACGTCAACAGCGCGGACCTGAAAATCCGGGGGGACGTCCGCCCCTTCACACGCCCACTGCGCGCACTGGGCGGCGGCGGCGGCGCGCGCGCGCCGCCGCCGCACACTGCGTGGGCGTGCCCGCGGGTCAGGCGGACTTGATGTCCGCTCCTGACCCGCGATCGCCTTACAGAGCAGTAGAACGGGGAACCGCCGATGTAAACACGGCGGTTCCCCGTTCTGTGACAGGGGACATGACAGATCTACTGATCCCTGTCACTGGGATCAGTTAGATCTGTTATGTCCCGACCAGCCCATCCCCCCCACAGTTAGAACACACCCAGGGAACATTGTTAACCCCTTCACTGCCCCCTGCTGGTTAACCCCTTCACTGCCAATGACATTTATACAGTAATCAGTGGACATTTAAATTTCTGATCGCTGAATAAATGTCATTGGTCCCAAAAAAGTGTCAAAAATGACCGACATGTCCGCCCGGATCACCGCCATTACTAGTAAAAAAAATAATAATAATAAAAACGCCATAAATCAATTCCCATAGTTTGTAGACGCGATAACTTTTGCGCAAACCAATCAATAAACGCCGATTGCGATTTTTTTTACCAAAAATATGTAGAAGAATATAAATCGGCCAAACCCAATGAATAATTTTTTTTTTATTTTTTATTTTGGGACATTTATTAGAGCAAAAAGTAAAAAATATTGTTCTTTTTTCACAATTGTCGCTCTTGGTTTTGTTCATAGCGCAAAAAATAAAAACCGCAGAGGTGATCAAATACCACCAAAAGAAAGCTCTATTTGTGGGGAAAAAAGGACATTAATTTTATTTGGGTACAACGTCGCACGACCGTGCAATTGTCATTCAAAATGCGACAGCGCTGAAACCTGAAAATTGGTCTGGGCAGGAGCGGGGTTTAAGTGCCCAGTAAGGAAGTGGTTAATTACTCAGGTTCTGTGACTGATTAAGGTGGTAATTAAACTCACTTGGTGCCTCATCTGCAATAAATTAGCCTCAGAACCTGTGTAATTCAGATGTGTCCTGGATTAAAGGTATGAGGTGGCAAACCTAGTTACAGTTAACATACCAGTCTGGCTCATGCGTGCTCCCGTCATGCTATCACTGTCCAGGGGACACAAGGCTGCTGTCTGTAGCGTTGCCACACCATCCCTTTAATCCAGGACACATATGAATTATACAGGTTCTGAGGCTAATTGAATGCAGATAAGGCACCAAGTGAGTTTAATTACCACATTAATCAGCCACAGAACCTGTATAATAAATATGTGTCCTGGATTAAAGGGATGATGTGGCAACCCTAGCTGTCTGCTCCTTTTCCCACACTACCACACCATCATATCTCACTCTCCGCCTCTCTCACCACCCCCTCCAATGCTCCCTCGTACCATGCTGGTTACTATGTATTTCGGGGGAGTCGCATGGGCCCCCTGGAGCATGGGGCCTGTCACATTTGAGACCCCTATCGGTACGCCCCTGAGAGCGCCAGAGAGCAGTAAGTGATCCATGTTTACTATACTTACCCTATTTTCAACTTAGGCTCCATTCACACTTGTGAGAATTGTCATGCAACTTTAGACATCAAAGTCGCATGACAAGTCATTCCTAGGGTTGCCACATCATCCCTTTAATCCAGGACACATATTTATTACACAGGTTCTGTGGCTGAGTAATGTGGTAATTAAACTCACTTGGTGCCTTATCTGCATTCAATTAGCCTCAGAATCTGTATAATTCATATGTGTCCTGGATTAAAGGGATGATGTGGCAACCCTAGTCATTCCCCATGTTTTCCAATGATAACCATTCATATATGTGCGACTTAAAGTTGCAGCAACTTCAAAGTAGTTCATGCACTACTTTGGTCCAACCTTCATGCAACTCAAAGGCCATAGACTTTAATGTTAACCCTCAAAAGTTGCATGAAAGTCATACCTGAATGTTATACAATGCAACAGTTGTGCAACAGTTGTCCATTATCACTGATCAAAGCCAAAGTCGTTTCAAATTGCACCTATCCAAAGTTGCGTCAAAGTTGCATTCCAAAGTTGGCGCAACTTTGGAGTCCTTCAAGTGTGAATGGAGCCTAATGGCCCATACACACGATCTGAAAATCGGACGACAGATTGGCCGTTTTTCTTTGCATGCTAGTCGCATATCGAAAATGAAGGATTTACTAAAAATATAAAAATTCTCATACAACAGAATAAAAATTCGGAAGTGACATCATGTGTTGTGTATTTGTATTGTATTTTCTAATGACCACTGTACTGATTAAAAAAAAAATCTTATCATCTGGTATCGTATGTAATTTTCGTGCATGTCCCATTGGATAATATCGGATCAACTGTCGTGATCGGCTCTTGAAAGCTCTGTAATAATGATCAGATTATCGTACGATCGTGTCGAAAGCGGTATTTTTAGTCTGATTTTTGGATCGTGTGTGCGGGCCATGTGTCTACTTCTGAATTGTAATTTTGTCCAAAAGTACAGTTTTTGCGCAACCTTTTATTTATGCAAGATTTACAACTGCCATCTTATGCGACTGAATTCATGCTGAAACTAATTTAGTTTACTCAGCTAAACATATTCCAGGTGCATGAAAACCAAAGTTGTATAAAGTCTTACAATTTATTTCCTTTACAAAGCAGCCACAACCTGAGTAGAAAAGCCTGTCCCCTGCCGGTATGCTGCACAAAAGGACCTTTGCTGTCTGTGGGAAAGCAGTGGCCTCTTTGCAGAGGTCTGACATGCACCATACAGAGTCAGAACTAGAGCACTCCAATTAGCTCAGAACATGAGCTTAAGCTGGATACACACTATCCAATTTTCTGTAGATTTTTTTTCCTTCAGATTTACCAAAACCATATACTATGAGGTCAAACCTATGAGTTTTAATTTGTATGTAATCAGGCAGGCACATGCACTATATGGTTTTGATAAATCTGAAGGAAATCTGACAACAAAAGTTGGATAGTGTATATGGGGCCTTAGCTGATTGCAAAAGGACTCAGCAGAGGACGTGTTGGACCTTTGCAGAGAGACCAGTGCCTCCACACAGAAAGCAAGTGTCCTCTGCAGCGTATTAGCAGGGGGCAGGCATTTCTAATTAGGATGTGAATGCTTAGTAAAATAAATAAACTGTAAAGGTGGGTACACACTATAAGAAAATCGGGCGAACGTTCATCCAGTTTACCTTGATGTTTCATAACAAGTCGAAACCGAGGATGGAAATAATGTTACAAAATTCTCGTATGACAAACGCTTTTTTTGATCTTGTTTATAGTTTCTGATTATGCGCAGTCTTCTTTATCTTTTTTTTTCTTGTGCAAAAACAGTACACATTAAACTAAAATCGTTGTTTTGTTCATGTACGAGAAACATTTTGAAGTTTGTCCCTTCAGAAATTTTTGTTTGGAAAGTCTGAATCGGATGTCGAAAGTTGTGTACACACTATACTAAAAACGAACAGTCGTTCCTCGTATGGAATTTTGCTTCCGATTTTCTCATAGTGTGTACCTAGCTTTAGATGTTATGTTAGGTGCAGGTATGGGTAAGTTTATAATAAATGGCAACACATCCACATTACATTAGAGCCAAGAGAAAATTGAATTTACTTTTAAGATACCCATGTCACAGCAACAATCCTTAAAATATACATATTTTTATTAAATATTTAATTAGGCATACCATTATAGCAGCACATCTCAATGCCATACATCCCCAGACTCCCCACTATAGTATTGCAGTTGTGCATTGTATGCATTGGCTATGCGCTATGTTTGCTATGCATTATGCCTAAATTTTAATGAAATATTTAATAAAAATATCTTTTTAGGAATGTTGTTGTATAGGGCTGTAAACACATATTGAGGGTGATTTATTAAAGGCAAATGGGCTGTGCACTTTGCAAAATGTAGTTGCACTCTACAAGTGCAGTTGCTCCAGAGCTTAGTAAATGAGATAAGGCTTCTCTTTGCAAAGAATACCCAATCGCGTGCAAGGAAAATTTAGAAAGCAGTTTTGCTTGCACATGATTGGAGGACGGAAGTCGCAGAGCTTCTGCTCATTTACTAAGCTCTGGAGCAACTGCTCTTACAGAGTGCAACTGCACTTTGCAAAGTGCACAGTCTATTTGGCTTTAGTAAATCATCCCCTATGTTTTGATACAGCTGCAATATTTTTAGCTGATTTAAACTGTACGTTCAATTGGGTTTTGAGACTAAACATTCCAAATCTTCCATAAGCCCGATCGTGACTGGTTCTCTTTCAAAATATACAAATCTGCTGTTAAAAGAATGTTAGTAACAAAACAAAACATTTGCTGTTAATTAGGCCTAACATATTCTCATTGGTGCAGTTCCTTGTAACACATTGGTCCTATTGTCCCTATGATAATCTTCTAGTGCAGGCTAGTTTCAAATCCAAACCCCCAGACTAAATTACATGTGAAGAGTTTTTCTTAAACATCCTGTAAAAGAAGAACAGGGAATTCGCACAGCCATAAAG
Organism: Glandirana rugosa; assembly: GCA_018402905.1. Lineage (NCBI taxonomy): Eukaryota > Metazoa > Chordata > Amphibia > Anura > Ranidae > Glandirana > Glandirana rugosa. Next base: position 237,167 of record BLSH010194872.1, read on the forward strand.
TGGAATGTAAACATTATGTTAGGAATTACGTGCTACTGTAAATTGGATAGATTCACTAAAGGAGGACTCTACTACTGCTGATAAATATTTTCCAGAACCACAACTGATGTGACCGATGAACACCTACCTGCCAAGTCTTGCAGTAAGTATAATACTAGTGGTGGTACTCCTGCCAGGGCAAACTGTAGGCAGGAGAACATGTACATCACTGAGGAACTCACATCCCGAAGAATTTCACAGGAAACCTATTACCTTTGGCATGACATAAACTCTAGACAAATATATAAGGCATAATACAAATATGTATTTAAATGTATTGCATTAATAGCCTATTTAAACTCTTGTGCATTAGCGAATGGTAGGAAACAGGACAAAACTAGGAGCCAATCAGGTGTGCTACAGGCACATGTGCTAACAAAGAGCATTAAAATAAGAAGAGAGAGCGGAGTGAACAGAGGGATGAGCCTATTGGTCTGTTGCTGTTCCTTTACTGTCCAGTCACAGGCTTGAGACAGGGAGGTGACCAAGCTGCTGCGCTTAAAGTAGAACTATGGTCAAAATGAAGAAATCAATATGTTATGCACCTATACAGTCTGTTCAACATGTCACTGATTGTTTTGAAAAAAGCAGTAACGATGTTGAAATCTCTAGCTTGTCTCCAGCTCTCATGTGCACTTCCTTTAGTGAGGTGACAACTTTACTTCCTGGTTTTCTAATTGCCTGTTTTAAACAGAACACATGTTGTCTCCATTTGCGTCTATCTCTCTCTGCAGAAACGTCCTGACAATACTGGGGGAGGGGCTCCTATGGCCCCACCTTTGCCCGCCCACTGCTCTGTCTATACAGCCAGCTCCTAGGTTTGATTTTGTTCTGCCAGTTTACAAATTACCAGAGGAGAGCAGGCAGGGAGATGCGCACAGATTAATAGACAGATCCGTGTGGAAATGAACAGCCTGCTGTTTTACATAACACACACCCAGCTATTTATTGGCAGATGGTTGTGTGTGTTATGTAAAAACGACTGAGCATGATAGAAAGCTGGAGGTCTGTTGGAGAGACAAGCCACTTCACTGAAAGGAAATAACAACTGAGCGCTGCTCTGCTGAACTCCTCCCATCATCTCTAGCAGTGTATAGCAAAGAAGAAATGAATGGGAGATTACAGCTACATGGTAGGAAAATAATTATTTCAGTTATTATGTTTATCACCCTGTGTAACTTTCAGGTATTTATATGAGGATTTCTTAACCACTTGCCGACCGCCGTCTGACGGCAACAGAGTGGCTCGTTATCGCAAACCGCCATCAAACGACGGTGGCTGCGATAACTAGTTCTGTGAGTGCCGCTCACTGTGTCCGGGGGGGGGTCAGGGAGCGGGTGCGGCGGACTTGATCGCCTCCGGCTACCCGTGATGGCCCCCCCGCAGTGAGAGAACGGAGGTCCGTGTATGTAAACACGGATCTCCGTTCTGTTGAAGGGGTGAAGGGCGATGATCACAGGCATCCTCTATATGGATAACAGTGGGGGGGGGGGGCAAGGGTAAGGGAATGGACACGGACCTCAAAACCCGTATATAGGGTTGAGGTCTAAAACAAGAGTGGCCGTCTCACCCAAACTGGAAAGGTGGGGTTCACCTAGGTGTGGAGCCAATCTACATAGCAAAAACCATAAGCAGGGGGAAAGACCCCCGCAACAAGGTGGTCCTTAACTCCAATTAGGAGAAAATAAGGGATAACCCAGTGGCATAAACTGAAGGTGACACTTTATTGTACTTTAAATCTCTAAAACCAAAAACACTAAGCAAAACGTGATAGACAACGTTGTCTGTTAAAACCACCCTGGGGTCACATTCATGCCGTACCCATGCCTAAATGTAAGGCATCAAAGCATAGGGCATTGTACATGAGTCCTAGGCAATCCACCTTCCAGTCTGCTGCTCAGTGAAGTGCAGCCAGCTGTGTATGGAGCCTCTAGGCTCAGCACTGCCCTAGATATATAATGAGTAAACCATAACAAAACATGTTCAATCACATAAGTGGTCACATCTAGACCTATAATTGGTCGGTAACAAAACAGTGGAAAGATAGTGGGCCCTAATGTATGGTAGGTGACCGGCACCGATCCCTAAACTTGGAGGTCCTAGGTTAATCCACCCTAAATTGATACGTGTGTAGTGCCCCAGTGTCTTATGTGGGCTCCTAGTTCACTGGTAGTAAACAGTGATAAGTCCGATGTGATGCTCATTGACAGACACAAATAAAATGATGCAGACAGTCCCCGATGCTGCTGGTGCCAGTGACGTGGGCTACACTTAGTGAACTTTAGTTGTGATTACTAAGAGGAGGTGCTAGAGGGAGAGGAGGGTACAATTTAGTGACCCTCAAACCAGGTTCTTGATATACCTCACCGCTAATACACTTGCTCTTATGTAGTTATACACATAATGAGTAAATACTTATACAGCAATGTTCATATACATGCATGCGCATGTTTATACCAACCGGTCTGCTCTCTGTCTGAGCCCCAGGGTGGCACATGTTTGGTAGTCTCTCGCCCTGTTTTTAGAAATCGCAAAAAGTGCTCTGGTCCTAAAGTGTGAAATCCTTCCGGGGCTGAAGAGGTTAAAATATGTACGTTGCCTTTAGTTGTACTTTTAAGTGGTTGTCAACCTGTGACAACCACTTTAACCTACAGGTAAGCCTATAATAAGGCTTTCCTGTAGGTGCCCTGCATATCTCCCAAACCTGCACGGTTTAGAAGATATAAAGTGTACTGGGTGTGCCCACGTCATCGGACACATACGCACACATACGCAGTGAAGAAACGGCCTCCGTGCCGTTCCTTCACTGTGATCGTGCCGTGACTAGCGGGTTAGGCGCGCATGCGTGGGAGTGACATCACGCGACTCATACTAGGCCATTATGCTCTTACATTAAAGGAAGGGGTGCGGCACTCAAACTATGCATATACAACTCAAATATACATACATGAATAATAAATAAATAAACAAAAGTCTTTTGAATGAAAACACAAGTAGAAATAATTGATAAACTGTCCCACAGAAGAAGAAGGGGGGTGATCCTCCAGTGGATAAATAAAGGTATAAGCACCATGTTGGGTAATTTGAATGTGACATCCACAGGATAAAAGGCTTGTCCCACTAGTAAGAGGTAAAGGCCAACACCAAACACACTGCCTCTTACCCCATAAAATGGACCCTGGTCACGGAGGTCAACCAAGCATAAGACTGATGACTGAGACGTCCTTGCTATGATGATCCTCCAAAACGGTCTCCAAAACCAAACGCAGCTTTCACTGATAACTTTGCTCTCCTTAACGCTTTTACATTGCAGGGTAACATAGAGAAAATAGACCCTATCAGGGTTTACTTCCTCTTTAAGATGCACAGTATCTATAGGCAAGGATTGTTTTACTACAGTAGTGTAGGGAACAGAGACAGAATGAGATGGGAAATTCTAAATTTTACAGGGAGGTAAGAATACATTTCCCAATGAGGACATTGGTTAAAACTGTCTAACAGAGGATATCCTTTCACTTAGGAGAAATTTGCTCTTATTTAGGATACTTTCACACTGGGGTGGGCGATAGCGGTAAATCCAAGCGGGGATTTACCGCTGTTATAGCGGCGCTATCGCGCCACTATGCAGGTGGGTGTGCGGTGCTTTTAACCCCCCACAAGGGGTTAAAACGGGGTTAAAAGTTCTGCCGCGCTACCGAGGCGGTGTGCAGCCGCTTCGGAAGCGCTGCCCATTGTTTTCAATGGGCAGGGGCAGTGAAGGAGCGGTATATTACCACTCACCGCACCCCCCAAAGATGCTGCTTGCAGGACTTTTTGTAACGTCCTGCAAGTGCACCGCCCCAGTGTGGAAGCACTCTGGCTTTCACATTGGGGTGGATTGGGCTGGACTTTTGAGGTGCTTTACAGGCACTATTTTTAGCTAAATAGCGCCTGTAAAGCGTCTCAGTGTGACAGGGGTCTAAAGCCTCGTACACACGGGATGACAATCGTATACAACAGGTCGTACCAATGACCGTTGTATGCGAAATTGATCGTTAGTACGCGCGATTAGAACAGCCGACGTACGACGGTCGTACAACGGGAGTTGTATGAGCAAACTAGAAAACGTGGTAGTAACACCAAGCGGTCATACGACCATTGTATCCAGGGCCCTCTTTACCGCAGGGCAAAAGGGGCAGATGCCCAGAGTCCAGTCATTGTTGGGGGCTCTGCGCTGCCTGTCCCTTGAGCCCAGCGTTGCCCTCCGAAGTTCAGCCACATGCAGGCTGCTCGCTACTGTCACTTTGTAAATACAGAAGCGCTGCTTCTGTATTTACAAGCGACATCACTCCTCCCCCCCCTGCGGCCGCTCTGATCCCTCGGCGTCTATGAGAGAAGAGGAGGAAGGGGGCGGGGAATCTGCAAGAGGGAAGCAGCCTCGAGGGACAACATGCTGACTGTGAGTAGCGGGCAGAGGAAAACTATGTATGGAATCCTGGGGTGGGGGCTGTGGGAGGAGAGGCTTGTACTTGTGGGGAGAAATGCTGGACTGCAATCGGGAGGGAGAGGGGAGTGGAACGCTGCACTGGAATCTGGGGGGCCTACACTCTGCGCCCACCTCACCCTGCACCCATCTCACCCTGCACCCACTTCACCCTGAACCAATCTCAATGCGCCACCCATCTCACCCTGCACCAATCTCACTGCACCCATCTCACTCTGCACCCATCACCTCACACTGCACCCATCTCACTTTGCACCCATCTCACCCTGCACCCACCTCACCCTGCACCCATCACCTCACACTGCACCCACCTCACTCTGCACCCATCTCACTCTGCACCCATCTCACCTTGCACCCACCTCACCCTGCACCCATCACCTCACACTGCACCCACCTCACCCTGCACCCATCTCGACCGTCGAACCGTGCGTATGAGGCTTCACTGTTGCATCTCCAGAAAAGATGTAAAGAGAAATCTCCTCAGTGCAACATAGACAGCGAAAAAATAAATGAATAGGAGTTTTAACTCTTCCCTACTTTATTCAAAATGAAAAGGATTTTTTTGATACACATTTACCTACATTTGGCAGTACATGTGCCATTTGACTTCAGCAGGGAAAAGTCAGATGAATAACCTGGCCGAGCTATTTGCTGGTTCTGTGCAACACTAAGGACTGAACAACGGCAAAACAACTCTCATTAATGCACTCAAATGTGCACTTACAGTATCTGTTTTCCATCCAAAATCCAGGGTTGAGACAAGAGGTGGCAGAAGGAGCATGTGCCCCGGGCACAGTGTTGCTATGTGGAGGGGAGGCATGCTAGGAGCTTCAGCTGCTCCTGTCTCGTGCATCTCATTGACAGTAGTAACTGCAGTGTCACTCTTCTTAGCAGGACTTTTTTCAACTGGAACGTAGTAGTACTGTGTTCTCCACTGTCACTTGTAAACACATAAGCCGGCTTTCTCTGCTGGCTTCTGTGTTTACAACAAGTGACAGCATGCCTCTCCTGGACTCACTCAGAGCCCTATGGCTCCCCCTGCACAGAAACCTGGGTGGGTAGCTTGGCTGGGGGGTGGTGTTGGTTTAAGAGCTCTGTACTGGGGGGAATGTTTTGGGGGAGCTCTGTACTTGGTGCAGTGGGAGAGGTGTACTTGGAGGGAAAGCGGGGACTATCGGAATATCTTTGTATTGGGGAAGGGAAGGGGGAAAACTTTGTAGTGGAGGTTGTTGAGAAAGAGCTCTGTACTGTGAATGGGTATGGGGGTAGGAGGTCATTTTTGGTTGCACTGCTGAGCCCTTTGTGATACCCACCCTTGTACCATGAGCAATACACACTCCAGAGCCCTGCATGATATGCAGTACGGAGCCCTGCGTGACACACTCCTGAGCCTTGTAACCTCCAATATACATATGTTCTGCTAAACCCTGCACCCTGTGTGATTCTGAGCCCTGCGCCTTGTACGATATGTGCTCTTTTCAGTGACACCACAGATGCAGGGACAGCAATAACACAATCAACGCAGGTACATTTTTTTGCTCCCAATCACACCACAAACATATTTGGGAACTGATTATATTGTATACATCTACACTCACCAGCAATTTTATTAGGTACACCTTGCTAGGACTGGGTTGCTAGGCTTGCTAGGACTGGGTACATCTTTGCCTTCAGAACTGCCTTAATTCTTTGTGGCATAGATTCAACAAGGTTGGAAACATTTCTCTGCAATTTTGGCCCATAGTGACATGATAGCATCACACAGTTGCTGCAGATTTGTCGGCTGCACATCCATGATGCAAATCTCCTGCTCCACCACAACCCAAAGGTGCTCTATTGGATAAGATCTGGGGACTGTGGAAAGCAATTGGAATACAGTGACCTCATTGTCATATTCAAGAAACCAGTGGTGAGATGATTTAAGCTTTGTGACATGGTGCATTATCCTAATGGAAGGAGCCATCAGAAGATGGGTACACTGTAGTCATAAAGGGATGGACATGGCCAGTAACAATACTCAGGTAGGCTGTGGTGTTTAAACGATGCTTAATTGTTACTAAGGGGCCAAAGTGTGCCAAGAAAATATCCCCCACACCATTACACCACGCCCACCAGCCTGAACCATTTATACAAAGCAGGATGGATCCATGCTTTCATGTTTACGTCAAATTCTGACCCTACTATCTGAATGTCGCAGCTGAAAACGAGACTCCTCAGACCAGGCAACGTTTTTCCAATCTTCTATCGTCCAATTTTGGTGAGCCTGTGCGAATTGTAGCCACAGTTTCCCTTTTTTAGCTGACAGGCGTTGCACACGGCGTGGTCTTCTGCTGCTGTACCCCATCTGCGTCAAGGTTTGATGTGTTGCGCATTCAGAGTATTCTGCATACCTTGGTCGCAGCTGAAAACGAGACTCATCAGACCAGGCAACTTTTTTCCAATCTTCTATTGTCCAATTTTGGTGAGCCTGTGCGAATTGTAGCCACAGTTTCCCTTTTTTAGCTGACAGGTGTGGCACACGGTGTGGTTTTCTGCTGCTGTACCCCATCTGCGTCAAGGTTTGATGTGTTGCGCATTCAGAGTATTCTGCATACCTTGGTTGCAATGAGTCATTATTTGAGTTACTGTTGCCTTTCTGTCATCTTGAACCAGTCTGCCCATTCTCCTCTGACATCAACAAGGCATCTTCATTCACACAACTGGCGCTCACTGGATATTTTCTCTTTTTTTGGACCATTCTCTGTAAACCCTAGAGATGGTTGCGTATGAAAATCCCAGTACATCAGCAGTTTTTTAAATACTCAGACCAACCCGTCTAGCACCAACAATCATATCACGTTCAAAGTCACATAAATCCCCTTTCTTCCCCATTCTGATGCTCAGTTTGAACTTCAGCAAGCCATCTTCACCACGTCTAGATGCTTAAAGCGGTAGTAAACCCATGCATTTAACAGGTTAAAAACCAGTCACATTTCCGGCATGTGCCGGAAATGTAACACTCCCATTGGTTGTGCTCTAAACCATACTGTCAAACCATCCAATGGCTGGTGTCATAGCTGATCACATGTGCAGCATCATGGCAGTTGTAGATTAAACAGAGGCCAAGATGGCAGCTTCCTTGGCTGAAAATGATAGGAGGGTTTACTACCACTTTAAATGCATTGAATTGCTGCCATGTGATTGGCTGATTAGCAATTTGTGTCATCAAGCAATTGAACAGGTGTACCTAATAAAGTGGCCAATGAGTGTATTTTAACTGTGTAATTGAATATTTGCCCAGGGTTCAGCTTTAACAGCTACCAAACACATTACAGTTATGCTGCTAAACCATATTATTGTTGCTAGTTAGCGTAGAAACATCTGTTATATCATAGGGATCAATCTGAAACAATTAAATCCTTTATGCTTGCTCTTGGTGGCTAATCAGTGACATCATTTTCCACTACTTTTGCTCTGCATATGTTCCTGTTATACTTACTCTGGTAAAACTATTAAAAATCTCCACTACTGTTAGTTGGAGGTCTCTGTTTTGTGAAGACTATAATATTATACTTGATTAATGTGTAATCAGCCCAGTTATGAAAAATATTTCATTATACAGTTTTGATTTAACAGACATATTAAACCATGACCATCACTGACTAGGGATATATTCTGGTGCAGTTGGCCTGCAGAAACTTGGACAGGTTATTGGCATCTTCTAGTTCCAGCACAGCATGTGGAATTTTTGGAACTTGTTCCTAGTAGAAAGATTTCTGCCAGCACGAGATTGTTACTTCTGTGGAAATGATGTCACTGGTTGCCCACCAAGGGCGAGCATCATGGACATGACTGTTCCAAATCGATTCCTATGCTAAACCATATGTTGACTGACATTTAAATGTCTACTAAAGTCCATTGGACGTGATAGCATGGTAAAAATAAAAATGCTATCCTTCAGTTATATGCAAAAAAGAAAAAAACTCTTCTAAAATAATGTAATTAAATCCAAAATACTAACCACAACATACAAAGTCATTTATTCTGCCCCCAGCTACATCACCAATCCTGTCTCCAAATATCACCCAAACCATCCTCTCTGTTCCCCCCCAAGACCTCCTACTCTCAAGCTCCCTCGTCTCCTCCTCCCATGCTCGTCTCCAGGACTTCTCCAGAGCCTCTCCCATCCTATGGAACTCTCTACCTCAACCTGTCTGGCTATCTCCTTCTCTTGCTACCTTCAGGCAATCCCTGAAAACTCATCTCTTCAGGGAAGCCTATCACACCTCCAACTAATCTTTTACCTCTTCCATCAACTCACTCCCCACAGTTACAACCTTTTGTACTACTTGCCCCACCCTATTAGATTGTAAGGTCTTCTGAGCAGGGCCATCTTGATCCTCTTGTATTTTATTGTATTGTAACTGTACTGTCTCCCTTTTACATTGTAAAGCGCTGCCTAAACTGTTAGCGCTATATAAAACCTGTATAATAATAATGTAACCATGCCTGATATTAAATATATCTAATGTTACAGACACATTTAGGGCCTGTATACACAGGGGCCTAAAATAATCTTTCCCAAGTTTAGCACAGATCAAATATAACTGTGATGACACCATGCAAGGGACAATGTGAGGATTCCTGATATATATAGGTGTTGGGGGAATGTGGGCTGGCTAAGATTAAAAGATTAAAATTAACCTTTCCTCCTTTTCACTAAAAATAACATTAGCATGCAACTCTGCTTCCTTATGTGAAATCGGCTTGCATTCTTCCTACATTTGTTAGTTTATCAAACATTTTTTGCTTTTACCTACAATTACTATTTTTACACTTCCTGGTTTCTTGAGGCACTGGTGATGTAACCTTGGCCTCACAGATACGTCCTGAGAACACTACTTTACCAGTGCCCTCCCACGCAGGTGATGTGGACTGTCACATGTTCCAGAAGGAAGACCTGGAGGTCCAGGAAGTAAAGGGAGATGGATTTGTCTGCCCTTAGTGAAAAAGGCCACCACAAGAACAATGGGGAGAAAAAGTAAAACAAGGTATGCAAAAAATAAAAAAGCCTGCAATTAATAAGTATCTGTTTATGGATTGCCATTACATAAATATTTCTAAATGTGCCTTTGTTCTAATTTTAAACAGAAGGGCGAAGCTCTTCGTTATAGTGGTTCTAAAGGCTTGAGGTTTCTTACCTTCATGCATTTTATGTATGAAGGTAAAAAGCCTTTTCTGTGCAGCCGCCCCCCCAGTTCCCCTTAAAACTAACCTGAACCCCATCTTGATCCAGCGATGTACATGAGAACCTGCTGTCAGTCACAGCAAGTGAGCCTTTGAGGAGAGAGAGAGGGCGTGTGTAAATAGACACGCAGAGCTGTGACTCCAAAGCTAGGGTGCCCCCATTGCAAGCTGCTTGCTCTGGAGGCACTGGGTATTAGGGCGGGGCCAGGAACACTGACCCAGGACCTAAGAAGAGGAGGATTGAGGCTGTTCAGTGCAAAACCATTGCACGGAGCAGGTAAGTATGACATGTTTGTTATTTTAAAAAAAACCTTTAATATCACTTTAAGTACAACGTTAAAGATTACTCTATGCAGAGTGTCAGATAAGATGTGCTGAAATCAGCCAGGCTGAAAGTTGATGTATATGTAAACTCTAACAATGAACTTCTTTTATTTGCTATTTTTTCTTCTGTTAAAAATACAATTTAAAGCATTCTATTACATCTGGTTTAAAACTGCAAAAAAAATAAATGTTTTAACTTGATGGAAATTCAGAGCTGTCCTGCGTCCTGTGCTTTCTTCATTTGTTATCACAAAGAACTTTTTAGCCCTCCCTGTTCTTATCATGGACTACACATCAGTTATATACCATGCTGTGGATAAGAAGAACGTGGAAGTGTTTGAGTAGTTTAGCAAAAGACAATGGGCAGGGCTGACACTACTGAGTCCACAAAAATACTCCGTGTTTCAGCGCACATTAGGAATTAAAAGCTAAGTGCATTCCTGGCAGATCAATGGATATTTTTTTGTACTTACTTTAAAATGATAAAACATGGGAGAATTTGTATATATTGAGAAGAAGTACTGCATATTGTGTGGTCTAACAGCTACCTTAGCCTTATGGTTGTGGTCACAAGCTGTATACACTGTATATAGTGTATATGGGCGGCACAATGATGTAGAGGATAGCACTTTCATCTAGCAGCCAAAGGGTCGCTGGTTTGAATCCCAACCACGACACTACCTGCCTGCATGTTCTCCCTATGCCTGTGTGGGCTTCCTCCGGGTACTCTGATTTCTACCCATACTCCAAAGACATGCTAGCAGGTTAATTGGAGCCTGTCTAAACTGGCCCTAGTATGTGTATGAATGTGAGTTTAATGACCTTAGATCGTAAGCTCCTTGAGGGCAGGGACTGATGTTAATGTACAATACATATTTAAAGTGCTGCATACATTGACAGCACTACAGTATATAAGTACCTAAAATAAAATAAATATAGGGGTGTAGACATACATGATTTTGATTGGGTCTCACACTACTTCCCTACAACCTTTTTGCTATTTTTTTTCCGATTACTTTAAATTTTTGGTAAACAAGGACATGCAGTATATCAGTGCAAAGCAAATGAATATGTGCAAATTATAGTGCCTCATTGCGATCAACCATAAATGATTCTTTGCTGACATAACTGTGTGTAGTGCCCTCTATTTAGGTAGGAGTTAGAGTTTGATTTCTTGGTTAGGTGAGGTAAAATTTAGCCAGGCCTGAAGATGTGCAGGCCTGGTTGTTTTGGATTCTGGGCTGGGAGTGGCTCAGGGTAGGACTGGGTGATTCTCAAATGAGGTCACCAGGACCTCCCACTTCTTTCTAGAGGTTGGTAGAATTTTCTGGAAAGAGAGCTGGGAGGGGAGGTGTAGCCATCTGGGGTGTTCTGGGGAGCCCTCACCAATTCCCACTCTGGATTGGCAGGGGGCAGGCCTCCTCAAATACCCAGGGTCAGCCCAATCTGGGAGGAGTTCTGGAGGAAGGAGACAATGATGGTATAGTGTGGAGGCTGTCGAGGCCCCGGGGAAGCCCCTAGCCTGGGCGGGGTTGACCTGGGACTGGGAGAGCTCGGGTGCATCCAGGAGGATGAAGATTCTGGTATAGAGGCACAGTGAGAGAGCGGAGAGGACAGCAATAAGGTACACCATCAGAAAGATCTCTGGGAGGAACTACAAGTCGCAGGTGTCGGTGAGTGACACACCCTGGAAGCTGGAGGAGAGGCATGCCGGAGCAGATTGGGGTGAGAGACAGTCTGGGAAGGATGCAGAGGCCAGCAGAGGACTGGAGTGTCACAGTGGCAGTGGAGAAGGCCATTGCAGCCAAGAGGGCTGGCAGGGCTTGGAAGAGAATGGGTTGGGAGCAATAGTCCATCAGGCCGGCTAGCACAGTAGTACTTTTTCTACACTTTGGGGACCAACTGTCCCTACCTGTAATGGGTGGTCTGGAGGCCTCGCTTCCACTACAGCAGGCCTCACCATGTGCTAGCTAGGCCAATTTTGGATAAATGGAGGCCTGGTAGATATCATTCCAGGTCACATTAGTGAGAAGCAATTGATGTGCAGGGGAGAGGAACAGGAGTCAAAGAAGCAAGCAATGTGCTGGAGGAAGAGACAAGGGAGTATATACTGGAGGTGTATATAAAAGGTCCTGTGTAATGGAATTTTCTCAATGGGCACCCCAAAACTTTCCAATCCCTATTCAAGTTAATCCCCTAATAAATAAAGCAAAAGAAACTTTTTGGCCTGTTTAGTGACTCTGGATGCGGTATGGATGTGATTGAGGGCAATGTGATCAGGTGAACCACAACACTCAGCCACCCCTAAGGGGACCATTGGCTACATGAGTAAGTCTCATAGACTAAGCTATCCGTTTTAGACCCCAACAATTTACTTAGCTACCATATGGATATGTGCAGTATCTTCCAGTATCCCTAACTTGAAAATGTACAGACTTGATAGCATGAAAGGGCTCAACACCAGCAGAATATAAAGACTGCAAATGTTATATTTTAACCTGTAAAATGAAACCAAGTTCAATATGAGGATCATGGTAACACAATGGTTAGTGCTGAAATAACATTAGTGCCCTTGCAAAAGAAGAAAAGTCCCATAATTCGCACATCACAACAAAACCCTGCTGTCAGGTCACCTGAGGCCAGATGACAGATGCACATTGCTGGGGTTAGGAGTGCACCGCTAAGGCTGTGGACCCTTTGGCTGACTGCTGCAGATGGAGCTCTGGGTGGTTCAGGAAAGCAGCTCCACCTGAGCACCAACATGGATCAAACAGGAAGCTAGAGCATAAGATTCCCCAGGGCGTGGAATCTAAGAGCCAGCAGGTCTGAGGCTGGGGTGGATCCATGCCGGGAGCTCATACTTAAACACCCAGGTGTGGGGGCACACTCTCTAAAGCTGAGACACAGACCTGAGAGTTAAGCAGAGAGTGAGAGCATAAAACATTACTGCAGATTCATGACACCTGTGCATGGAAAGTTAAAACAGCCTCAGCCTGGGCTCCATCCAGTTCACACCCCCAACACATTTCACCCCACCCACGGGGTTTAATCCCTATGAGTAAGCCCCATGGGCAGAGTGAAACGCATTGAAGGTGTGTGGTCAGGATGGACCCTGGGCTGAGGCTCTTTTCACTTTCCATACACAGGGTTTTGTTGTGATGTGCGGCTTATGGGACTTTGGTTTTTCGTATCAATATCTGCGGAGCTTGGATGAGCTCCCAGCAGCTGATAACAGATGAGGACCTGTCCCGTGGGAGCCTCGAGCAGCACTTGTAGTTTTGGCATAGATTCATAGTGACAACATTAATTCCCTTGGTTCATATTCCAATAGGGATCCTACTGCATTGAGTTCATATAATAAGCAGACAGGCTTATAGACTTCTCACCAGTATAGTTTTAGTCCTAGTAAGTCCATTATAGGGATATAAACTATAAGCTCTGTTCATTCAGATTCAAATGTCAATGTAATACTTTAACTAACTTGTCCCATAAAAAAACATAAAATAAATAAGGATAGATAGATTCCATATTTCAGGGTTATTATGGGCTAACTGGTTAAATTAATGTTGAATGTTGAGTTTTCTCTCAATCCAGTATACACAGTATATTACAATATAGTACACTGTGTAACAGTAAAGCAATGAGTGATAATAAGACTTGGCATGTGACTCTCCTTCGTTGAGGTTCTTTCCCATATAGGATATCATCTCTGACAAAGTTGGATAAACACCATATGAAAGATATATTCCTTTTGTTGCCAGTTCTGCCGCCTATCTTCAAGGACATTATCTAATTCCAGAACACCCTTCTTCCCGACTGTCCTTTATCTAGTTTTGTCTTGTTTGTCCTTTGCTTCCTTCTTAGATTGTAAGCTTTAATGAGCCGGGCCCTCTGATTCCTCTTGTACCAAATTATACTGTAACTGTGATGTCTACCTTCATTTTGTTAAGCGCTGTGCAAACTGCTGGCGCTATATAAATCCTGTATAGTAATAATAATAATTGAGCACATCATCTGATCTATCGGTGTATGGTAAGCCTTGTGAGACTGATATTGATGAAAAATTCATCTTTTTCATGTCATTTGGTATAAATTAATTTTTTAATGAATTGGAGTCCTATAGCTTTCAAGCATCAATAATAAGTTAATAAATAACAATGGAAAGGAGTTGTGTTAGGTTAACAGTTCCTTTTGTAATATGTCCAAGTTGTTATAATATATTAACACTAGATGTCACCATACACCTGGTACTAAAGCTGCAATTCGTAAAGAACATCAACCAAAAAATCTTTATATTAAGTAGAATATTTAATCAAGCTGCAAATTGCATTTCTGCCAATATTCCTGCACCTTGAAGTATAATTTCATAACAGTGCAAAATAGAAGAAATAATGCAAATCAGCACTTTGACATGAACTGACTTTGCTTGCTGCATACTTATTCCATCAGTGACACTGAAAATATGAAGTTGAAAACAGCGTGTATGATAAAGGTCACATTAAATTGTGCTAAAGCGGACTTCATTCATAAACGTAACTCCCTCTTCTCTGCACAACTGGAGACTATTCATTTATTTTTTATTTTTTTAGCAAATGCCTTTTTAAGTCAAGATGACGTATTTGGCCTCCCACAGCCTCTTGGGATATACTGTTACCGACCACTTTATTAGGTGCACCTGCTCAATTGCTTGGTAACACAAATTGCTAATCAGCCAACCACATGGCAGCAACTCAATGCATTTAAGCATCTAGACGTGGTGAAGACGATTTGCTGAAGTTCAAAGCAAGCATCAGAATGGGGAAGAAAGGGGATTTAAGTGACTTTGAAGGTAGTATGGTTGTTGGTGCCAGGGGGGCTGGTTTGAGTATTTAAAAAACTGCTGATTTCCTGGGATTTTCGCCCAGAACCATCTCTAGGGTTTACAGGGAATGGTCCAAAAAAGAGAAAATATTCAGTGAGCGGCAGTTGAGTGGACGAAAAATGCCTTACTGATGTCAGAGGTCAGAGGAGAATGGGCAGACTGGTTTGAGATGATAGAAAGGCAACAGTAAAGCCTCGTACACACCATCAAGCGAATAATCGTCCATTTTTTTTGCATGCTAGTCTCATATCCAAAGTGAAGAGGTTACTCAACTTACGAAAATTCTCGTATGACAGAATACAACTTCGGAAGTGATGTAATGTGTTGAAATGTTTTCTAATGTATTCTTTCGTCTTCAAGCATGCATAGTCTTCTTCTTATGATTTTTTCGGAAGAAAACTGTACTAATTAAACAAAAATCGGACATTGCCTTCACGTAAAATAAATACTTTATAGCCTACACCTTCAGGTTTTGTCATCCGAAAAGTCGGAATTGGCTGTCGAAAGCACTATACTAACGATCAGATAATGGGCTGATTGTTCGTTGTATGAAACGGTACTTCCGGTTTTCTTATCGTGTGTACGGGCCTTAACTCGAATAACCACTCGTTACAACCAAGGTATGCAAAATACCATCTCTGAATGCACAAAACTTTTAACCTTGAAGCAGATGGGCTACAGCAGAAGAAGACCACACTTGGTGCCACTCCTAAAAAAATAATAAGAACTGAGAAGACTGGCTCCATCCAAATAGACAATAAATTACAGCTGGAGCCGATCTGGAGTTAGCTATTAAAGCGCTATCTCCTTCTATGTAATTAGACACACTCAATAAATGAGATTAGTTATAGAAAGAAGCCTCTAGGTAATGGCACAATCTAGAAAATTTATGGGAAATTGTGGGTGCCACTCCTGTCAGCTAAGAACAGGAAACTGTGGCTACAACTTGCACAGGCTCACCAAAATTGGACAATAGAAGTTTGAAAAAATGTTGCCTGGTCTGATGAGTCTCGATTTCAGCTGCGATGTTCAGATGGTAGGGTCAGAATTTGGCATGATCAGTTAGAGCTTACTCATGACTATAGCGCGAAACGTGTTAACTTTCAGTTATACCCCACACTGTCTGTGATGTTTTTATAAGAAGATACAGTAAAGGCTGAAGAAGTGCATTTTGGATTTGGGCTTTTTTCTTCCTATGTATCTTCAGAAAAGCTGTCCTAGCACCTTCACTAGAGTTGCCACCTCATCCCTTTAAACCCGAACACATATGAATTAAGCCTCGTACACACGAGTCGACGACCGTATACAACAGGTCGTACGAACGACCGCTGTAAGCGAAATCGATCGTTAGTACGCGCGATTAGAACAGCCGACGGTCCTACAACGGGAGTTGTATGAGCAAACTAGAAAACTTGGTAGTACCAACAAGCGGTCATACGACTGTTGTATCGTGTGTACAGAGAAGTTGGTCCAACAAGTTGTATTGTGCAAAACACGCATGCTCCGAAGTCAGGAACGGCCGGATGCTAATTACATGCACCTGAACGTTCTTTCTGTGGTCGTACGATCGTGTAGTGCAGTCAGTATGCTGGATACAACAGCCAACATACGATTTGGTCCGTTCGGACGTACGACCGTCGAACCGTGTGTACGAGGCTTTACACAGGTTCTGAGTCTGATTAAGGTGGTAATTAAACTTACTTTTTTGCCTTATCTGCCTTATCTGCATTAAATCAGCCTTAGAACCTGTGTAATTTATATGTGTTCGGGTTTTAAGGGATGAGGTGGCAACCCTAACCTTCACCCTGGTGTTGTTAGTAGATGGACTGTTGATTACTCACCTGGAGCCGCTTTGCCTGTGTTAGCCACTGCATCTTCCACGTTTCCACCAATGTCACATCTCTGCAGCAGGTACATTCCTTGTCTGCAACACCATATTCTACCACTCCTCATGGGGAACCAGTTTACTCGTCTGGCCTCCCCTAGAAAGCCCCTGATGATGCATATGCAGGACTCATGCAGATTTGACAAAGTAACAGAATGCAAGCACCCCATCTCATAAAGTGGGACCACATGGGATGGGACAGGGCCTCTTTAACCGCTTGCCGACCGCCGATCGGCATTTGACGGCGGCAAAGTGGCTCTGTAACGCGGATTGCCGTCATAAGACGGCGGCCGCGACATTGCGCCTAGTGAGCACGCACGCACCTCCGGAGGCGCGCCCGCGTGCTCACTGTGTTCGGGGAGGGCCAGGGAGCGGGTGCGGCGGAGTCGATCTCCGCCGGCCACCCGCGATGCCCCCCCCGGAGTGAAAGAACGGAGGTCCGTGTAAGTAAACACGGACCTCCGTTCTGTGAAGGGAGAAGGGCTGTGATCACAGCCTTCCTGTACATGGAGGCTGTGACCACTTCCCTTCCCCAGCTAGGGCAGTCCCCATACAGTTAGAACACACCCAGGGAACATAGTTAACCCTTAGACCGCCCCCTGCAGGTTAACCCCTTCACTGCCAATGGCATTTACACAGTAATCAGTGCATTTTTATAGCACTGATCGCTGTATAAATGCCAATGGTCCCAAAAAAGTGTCAAAATGGTCAGACATGTCCGCTGAAATATCGCAGTACCACTAAAAATCGCAGATCGCCGCCATTACTAGTAAAAAATAAAAAAAAATAAAAACCCCAAAAATGAATTCTCATCATCCGTAAACGCGACCACTTTTGCGCAAACCAATCAATAAACGCCGAACGCTATTTTTTTAATCACAAATATGAGGAAGAATATAAATCGGCCAAAACCGATGAAAAAAAATGTTTTTTTATATTTTTTTTTTGGATTTGTATTTTAGCAAAATTGTCGCTCTTCTTTTGTTTATAGTGGCGATCAGAAATGACGCAGAGGGGATCAAATACCACCAAAAGAAAGCTCTGTTTGTGGGAAAAAAAGGACACAAATTTTGTTTGGGTACAACATCGCACGACCGCGCAATTTTCAGTTAAAGCGACGCAGTGCCGAATCGCAAAAAGGGCTCCGGTCCTAAAGCTGGAAATCCTTCCGGGGCTGAAGTGGTTAAATGTCTGTTCTTTCTTTCAAATCCCTTTGGAATTAATTTTCTGCCCAGTGTACATGACCTTATTGTATATATTAAATATAATTTACCTGCTGGTTTTACCCTTTAATCATGCTCCGCAGTAACATCTTGTTTTTGGTCAGTTTGAGTAGTTGTTTGCTGCGTTCCTCATATGTTCTCTTATATAATGGCAGCTTACAAGAGGATAACAGATCTGTCAGTGCTTTCAAGGTCTCCTCCTTACCCTACTATTTCAGTCCTGTTATGTGCATGGTGATCTAACCCAAAGCCAGACGGACGAGGCTGGTTTTAGATCATGGACCGTCTACTTCATTTATTTACTTATAGTTTGTTATTTACATTTGAGGTTACCCATAAAAACGCCAGCATTTTTAGCATGGTTACATTTATTATTTGCGTTTGTATATTATTTTATTTATATTTAACTATATATTTATTTGCTGTTAGTTGCTCTGCAATTGTTCCACGCATTCCATATTTACATAAGTGAAATCTTGCAAGAATTTAGAGAGGTGCCCAAGGTCTGCCTTCAGGAACTGGTGATCTGGCCTTCCCAATAGGCTGTGGAAAGGCAAGGCATATGTTACCAACACCCACAGTGAGGGGAAAAAGTATTTGATCCCCTGCTGATTTTGTACGTTTGCCCACTGACAGAGAAACGATCAGTCTATAATTTTAATGGTAGGTTTATTTTAACAGTGAGAGACAGAATAACAACAAAAAAATCCAGAAAAACGCATTTCAAAAAAGTTATAAATTTATTTGCATTTTAATGAGTGAAATACGTATTTGACCCCTTAACAAAACATGACTTAGTACTTGTTGGCAATCACGGAGGTCAGACGTTTCTTGTAGTTGGCCATTAGGTTTCCTACTCCTCTGCAGATCCTCTCCAAGTCATTTTTTGAGGCTGAAATTTGGTAACTTGAACCTTCAGCTCCCTCCACATATTTTCTATGGGATTAAGGTCTGGAGACTGGTTAGGCCACTCCAGGACCTCAATGTGATTCTTCTTGAGCCACTCCTCTGTTGCTTTGGCCGTGTGTTTTGGGTCAGTGTCATGCTGGAATATCCATCTATGACCCATTTTCAATGCCCTGGCTCAGGGAAGGACGGTCTCATCTGAGATCTGACGGTTCAAGGCCCATTGTCCATTGATGAGGTGAAGTTGTCATGTCCTGTTATCAGAAAAACACCCCCAAAGCATAATGTTTCCACATCCATGTTTGATGGTGAGGATGGTGTTCTTGGGGTCATAGCCAGCATTCCTCCTCTTCCAAACACAGCGAGTAGAGTTGATGCCAAAGAGCTTGATTTTGGTCTCATCTGACCACAACACTTTCACCCAGTTCTCCTCTGAATCATTCAGATGTTCATTATCAAACTTTAGATGGGCTGTACATGTGCTTTCTTGAGCAGGGGGACCTTGCAGGCACTGCAGGATTTCAGTCCTTCGCGGTGTAGTGTGTTACCAGATGTTTTCTTGGTGACTATGGTCCCAGCTGCCTTGAGATCATCCAAGATTCTCCCGTGTAGTTCTGGGCTGATTCCTCACCGTTCTCATGATCATTGAAACTCCACAAGGTGAGATCTTACATGGAGTCCCAGACCGAAGGAGATTAACAGTTATTTTGTGTTTCTTCAATTTGTGAATAATTGCACCAACTGTTGTCACCCTCTCACCAAGCTGCTTGGCGATGGTCTTGTAGCCAATTCCAGCCTTGTGTAGGTCTACAATTGTGTCCCTGACACCCTTGGACAGCTCTTTGGTCTTGGCCATGGTGGAGAGATTGGAATCTGATTGATTGCTCCTGTGGACAGGTGTCTTTTATAAAGGTAACAAGCTGAGATTAGGAGCACTCCCTTTAAGAGAGTGCTCCTAATCTCAGCTCGTTACCTGTATAGAAAACACCTGGGAGCAAGAAATCTTGCTGATTTATAGGGGAGCAAATACTTATTTCACCCATGCAAATCAATTTATAACTTTTTTGAAATGCGTTTTCTGGATGCTTTTGTTGTTGTTCTGCCTCTCACTGTTAAAATAAACCTACCATTAAAATTATAGACTGATCATTTCTTTGTCAGTGGGCAAACATACAAAATCAGCAGGGGATCAAATAATTATTTTCCCTTACTGTAGGCTAAAGGGCTGGTGGATGGAGGGAAAAAAGAGCGTTTCCTTTCTCAGAGAACCCTGAGATGTGATACAGGAAGTCAGGCTAAATTTCCCCAGTAGGGATGAAAACAGCAATAAAAACCCGAGAAAAGGTCTATTATTTCCTACACTGTACAAATATAAGAAAAGAATAAGGATTGAGGTGGCAGTTACACTTTAAACCAGTAAACTCCTCCTTTGGCAAGGAGAGGAGCAAATTTGGCTTGAAATACTGTAGAAATGTGCAATAGCGACAGTCTGGCTTATGAAGAACACAATAACAAAAATGCACACTTCCGTATACGACGCATATTAGACACATCTGATATGAATAATGGGAAACACTGCACTAGCCTCCTAAAAAACAAGTCAGGGACAGAAGACTGAGACAAATGACACGGTTCCGTCATCGCAACATGAACTCTATGAGACCCGGTGTGCGCACTTCCTTTAACACTACTGTATTCTAACACAACACAATGCAATTACCAGCTGATTCCAGCACACCTCTCTGAACACATATAGTTAACAGAGCTTCCTTTCAGAGAAAAAATGCGGCTGGAGATTCCTGCGTCACTTCCCGATCAGCCTTCAGATCCAAAGCACAGGCTAATTATTTTAACTGCGGCCAAACATTCAGTACTGCAATCAAATGAAACAATAATAATGAGAAAAAGTGGTCTCTAGTGATGCAGTAGAATGTAAACTTCTACATATTGAAAAGGTAATAATTAAAGTAATTATTAAAAAAAAGCAGGATTTGTTTGAAGCTGAACTCTAAGTAAACAGCTTAATACACAATTAAAATACATAAATTAATTCTGATTTAATTGACAAATGTCTGTATTTTTGTTCAGGCAAGTTTCTGATCTAGACACTCCTCCCAGCAACATAGATCGGCAGTAATTCCAACGTTCTCTGCTGCAGTTACAAAATACGACTTGGTGCAGGTCCCATCCCCAGTATGTTGAATGGACAGTGAATGTGCAGCAGCAAACCTAAGAGGTCATCCTTCCACTCTCTCCTTCAGTTAAAGTGGATGTAAACCCGATTCATGAAATTTGACCTAGGCACATATATCTGTAGTGTTTACTTATCTCTCTCCAAAGCCCTAAGTCTTGTGTCTTTCTGCTGTTTCGTTCTTCTGTTCAGCATGATAACTTCTGCCAAGTTCTCCAAGACAGGAGATAAAACCAGCCTGAAATTTGTCTTGGGGTGGGTGCTATAAATAGATTAGCAGAGAGCTGGTCTTGTCACAGCACAGCTCTGAAAGTATCTTTCCTTCCTCTGTCTATGTGGAGGGGGAGGGGTGCTTTTTCTCCAATCAGCTATCACACAGTGTATGCCAAGAATCCCCTCCTACTGCTGAATGAGGATGTAAAAATTCTAACCCGATATTAGAATATAGCAAGCTGAAGACAGCAGATATACATGTAAAACTTATATAGGGAGATTTGTTTCATCTCTGTGTATCATCTGAGGGTGTTCACTTCACTGGGTATATGTGAGGGTTCACATCCACTTTAAGCCTAGTACACACGATGAATTAAAGACCATAGGGCGCTGACCTACAAATGCACCAGTATTGACCCGTGCATAACAAATTAATTATAAGACAATATTCTCAATGATAACCATATGTGAATAGTGAAACAGTAAAATTATGTGATGGAAAGTCTATATAAATTATACCATTTAAAAAACACAATATGTATATAAAAGAGCAACCTTAATTAATATCAATTTGATAAATAATTACTATATGTGATCCATATTAATTTACTTAAACAAAATGAATCAAGTCCATTTGGTCCAATGTGATAATGAATTAATATATGATCCATAATTCATTCAATCCAATACGTTTGATTCCAATCACCAATGTATATAGAAATTGCTTGTAAAAAGTGCTCCAGACACTCAAAAAACTCTGTGCTCCACCAAGAGTGAAGAATATAATTGAACTAAATCCAGGTATCTCCACTATGTTTAAAATACTAATTAATTTTTTTTCATGATTATACAGTATGTCTTGGAGGTATAGTGTTGTTACTAATTGCTTATAGTTCACATTTAAATGAGACTGCAATTTTCAACTGCTTCTAAAGTTTCCATGTAGCAAAGCAAAGATGCTTTCCGTGAAAAAAATATTGTTGGGCCCTTCCGTCTCGAAACATCTTCTTTTTTGCAGCAGAAACCAGCCGAGATTCGAACCATGTATGGGCAGGCTGAATGTGTACCCCAGTTGATCAATCGATCAACTTGGGTACAACCAGTCTGTCTGATTTTACATGTGATTATTGCTAGCAGCTGTTATAGCCACTAGCAATAATCACTGTATTCTCCTGGCAGGGATGGCTTTCCCTACTCGGAGGGAACAGGGATTCCCCCATCAACACTAACGGTGTTGATGGGGGAATCAAGGGATTTTCTTTCCTGCAACTCGTGGTTGCAGGAAAGAAAGTCCCTCCGCCTATGGCCGGCTTAAGTGAGGAATGGTGTTGCGCTACTCAGTCCCTACATATTATGTAGCCAATGATGATCCTCTACACTTTAACTAGATAGTGCCCTACCGCTATACAGTTTGAACACTCACCAGATATGACCCATAGCATATATAGGTAACATGTGCTTTATCCTTTAGGCATGGTTTCTGCCTTCACACAAATGTAATTCATGTACCCGGAGGATAGGCGTGCAGGTCCATTTGACCGCTACCACCAGTGGCTAGGGACAATACTCATAAAACAAGAGAAATCTCAACCACAACACTATTTGCCTGGAGTTTGCTCATTCTCCCTGTGCCTGCATGGCTTTCCCGGTTTCCTCCCACACTCCAAAGACATGATGGTTGGGTAATTGGCTCCTGTCTAAATTGGCCCTAGTATGTATATTTATAAATGGGAGCTAGGGACCATGATTGTAAGCACTTTGAGGGCAGGGACTGATGTGAATGTACAATATATGTGTAAAGCATTGTGTAAATTGATGGCACTGTATAAGTACCTGTAATACAGTTGTGTTCAAAATTATTCAACCCCCACTGAAATTGATTGTTTTGGTCGGTTTGACATTGATTATGATCATTCAGTCATCCTGCTTACAGTTAAATCAAAGAGGCAGTCCATGAATATGTCACGGTAGTTAAATGTGTTACGAAATGTGTATATAACATGTAAGTGTAGTCAGGGACGGGAGTTTCACGAATGTTAGTACCAGGGATCGAGGGTAAATATTTATATGTATGATCCCGGTTAAATCTGTCCTCGGTTAATGGGTTGGTAGTACAGAAACCTCACACCCTCCTTTGGCCCTTTCGGTACGTCCGTGTCCCTCTTACTCGTTTGAGGTCCGTTTATCACAACACCAACTCTAAAGAGAACAAAATACTCATAACAGGGATCGGTGACCACCATCGCCAGTTTACCTGGACGTGCGGATAGGAGGCCCATGTA
>BLSH010194872.1:261176-284112 GCA_018402905.1 Glandirana rugosa
TGCAGTCGACTCTTCTTATTCTTTGGGGACAGCAAGGGGGTGCGCCTGGGAGTGCTGGCATGGAGGCCTTCATTACGCAGGGTGCGCCGTATTGTCTGAGCAGAAACTTCAGTACCCACATCTGACAAATCTTTTCTCAGTTCCTCAGCAGTCACACGGGGACTTTTCTCCACTCTACGCTTCAGGTAGCGCACAGCAGTCGAAGTCAGCATCTTCTTTCTGCCACGACCAGGTAGCGTTTCAACAGTGCCCTTTGCCTTGAATTTGCGAATGATGCTTCCTATGGTGTCTCTTGGTATGTTTAACATCTTTGCAATCTTCTTATAGCCATTGCCCTTCCTGTGAAGAGTAATCACCTGTTCTCTTGTCTTCCTGGACCATTCTCTTGACCTCACCATGTTTGTAACCACACCAGTAAATGTCTAGGAGGAGCTGAGTATGACAGTCATTTTAAAGCTGCCTAATTGGTGCTTATTAGGCTTTATTGCTGCTCCCTGATATCCACAGGTGTTTTCAATGCCTGATTGAAAACACTTCATTGAACCTCTGTTCTTCAGAGTGGTAGTCTTTAAGGGGTTGAATAATTATGTCAATGAAGAATTCACAAAAGAAACATTTACTACTGTATTACAAAACGAATTGATGTCATTTTAGTTGCATATGGTTCTTTAAGAAGTCCTTGTAGGATTTCATTCAGAATACAATTACAAATGTGCACTAAATTCCCTAAAACCATTTACAGCATTGGGAGTTGAATAATTTTGAACACAACTGTAAATAAATAAATCACCAATATTGTAATACTTTTATTGTTAGTTGATATAATAAAGTATAAATGGACTCATATCAGGTTAAATTTATGAAACTCATCCAAACAATGTGCATCTGCAGTAAGAAAACCGACTTCTGGATTCAGCACCGAACCGGTAGTGACGTCACGCAGCTCCTCCCAAAGCGTTGTGTCACCAACCACATGACTTCTAGTCCAGAGAAAGGTCCTTTCCTTGAAGCTGAAGTTACACACTGCAGAGATCAGTGAGGAGAACTGATTAGAGGGAAGGGAAACACACAATAACAGAGCTGAAGCTGTCGATCAGCTGGAGCTTACGTCCCTGTCACTTTTTTTATCTTGGTGTCAGAAAAACTTGTCAAACATGATTCATGCTGATAGTAGACGAATGGAGCAGCAGGCAGAAATGACACTTAGGGCTCTTAACTGAGACAAGTGCACAATATAGAGGGTTATGCTTTGTTCATATAATATGTCTGAGGTTTACAACCACTTTAAAGTAGGCAGAAAATCTTGCACTGTGGGAGTCTCCACTGAAGTACAATCATATAGTTCAGCACTGTTACATCACACCACTCAGATTTTTTGATTCTGTGAAAGTTGGCTGATTGACAGTCTCTAGGGGCTGAAATTAAGCCCTCATTGACATGTCAAATCGCATTTCAAATCGTAGCAGTCCTAATCGGTACGACATTGCATTTGCGGTGCCGCACCGATTTCCAAACGTAGTTTCTGTGCTATCTTTGGCGATTTCAGGTGCGATTTCCATAGGCATCTGTGCAGCAATGTCCTCTCAGCAGTCCCAAGGATACAGTGACAACAGTCCCACTATCCAATGGTCAGCTCACATCTGGATTTGCCTAGAGGGTGCTACGATCCTCCCAAGGCTCAATCCCAGCTCTTAGGTATAGGCTTGCTACTCATGGGTCTGCATTACTCCAGACCTGCACAGCCAAGAGACCCTTCAGTGGCTCAGTCCTTGTATTCTAGTCTCTACACAGGCTCAGTCTATCTGATACTAGGCACAGACTCCACCAGCCACAGGTCCGCACACTCTTGTTCCCAGTACTCTTACAACCCCCAGTCCAAAGCCTGGGAAAAAACCTATAGCTCTCTTCCTCTGTTTGCAAATCTCCCTGGATACAGTAGTGCATAGACTTATGTATCCCCCTAGTGCAGCGCTCATGGGAACTACATGTCCCACTTTCCTTTGCGGGAGACATTATCTGTCCTCCCCTGTGTATCACCACAGCTGCTTCCAGGAGGGGTAACGGAGGAAAGGAGTAGAGGAACGCTCACATAGCCTGCAGCGCTGATGGGGCAGCGGGTGGAGGATCACACAGCCTGCAGGGCACCTGGTTACACAATATGAATAATAAAAATTCAAGGACAAGTCAGTGCATTCCGGGGCATCTAAAGAGCTCCCTTCATCGAAGCTTAAAATGACTGAATTGCTTAGGCAGGATTAGCTCTGTACAGAACTTTCTGTTCATTCACAAACTGAAGCATTGTTTGGAGGGAATCGGTTCCTGTATATGCTGCCCCCCGTTGCCCCTCCTGTCCAGGTGTAATACTGAATGTGACAAGGAGGCCGCGAAGGCCCCCTGGAGCATAGGAAGGGTCACCATTGTGACCCCTGTTGCTACGCCAGTGGGTGTATGTGCACTCATTTAAGGTTTACAAATAATTTAAGGGGATTGCTTTTAGTATAAAGAAATAAAGCTTTTTAGTATATATAATTTATGGTATACCTTTATATTTCACTGTTTTGCAAAAACACACAACTATATATTTGTAGACAGGTAGCCTACTGTATGTGTGTAGTTAGCACCTGGCTGCCCAGGTCAGGGGGAAGGGGTTACTGTTTTGCCACCTTTCCCCAGTGTGTGTGTAGCCATTCCTCCCATAGGGGTTGCTGGAAGTAGTGGTTCATCTGTCACTCTGCCCTCAATCACACTCTTTCCTCACATCCAGAGTCAAGAAGAACAGGCCGGTGCTTTGTTTTTGTTGTTTTTATTAGGGGATTAAACTTGGATGGGGTATAGGGTATTTATGGGATGCCCAGGAAATTGAACAGTTCTTTATCAGGACCACTTTATATATAACCATGTATATACACAACTTTCCTCCTCCAGCACAAATCTTGCTTGCCGTTACTTCTCCTTTCTCTCTCTCCTGCACAATAGTTCTCCAGGTCTAGCTAGCAAGTGGTGAGACCTGCTTCTGACTCTGGTCAGGCCTCAGTGAACCGCCCATTACAGTCAAGGGGTTGCAGACCCCTCAGGTGTAGCAAAAGTACAAATGTACTAGCTAGCCTCGGCCTCCCTCCCTCCCACAAATCTTGCTTGCCGTTACTTCTCCTTTCTCTCTCTCCTGCACAATAGTTCTCCAGGTCTAGCTAGCAAGTGGCGAGACCTGCTTCTGACTCTGGTCAGGCCTCAGTGAATCACCCATTACAGTCAAGGGGTTGCAGACCCCTCAGGTGTAGCAAAAGTACAAATGTACTAGCTAGCCTCGGCCTCCCTCCTGTGTTCAGTAAAAGGGAGGAGCTCTGGATCCAAAGGGGGACTCCGGGAACACTTGGGGAAACGCATGGGGAACCAACGCTAAAGATTTGCTGGTAACTATGGTCCACTCTGCAAAGCCGATACGCCGGAAGAACCCTGGAACATGGATTTCTCTGTTAGAGTGCCGCCAAGCATGGACTGTCCTCTAAGAGACTTCGTCTGTGCAGGTAACCTGGGGCAGCCACAGTTAGGTTCAGTCAGGAATGGAATGTTATTGCATGTTGTACATGTTGCCAACTTTACAGTAAATGTTGATTCAGCTGCTCAAAGCCTGGTCTGAAGTTATTCAAGGGGTATGTGATTTGGCATATCAAAGAACTTGGGTCCTTAACCACAAGAAGGGGTATGTGTCACATCACTACGGCAGAGGTTCATGAGTAACTCTAAAGAGAAGCAGCAACCAGTCATTGGCATGGTACCTGATAGGTAGGTGACAGGTTCTCCAGTAGTGAGTAAGTCTGTGCTCGGGCTTCTCCCTAGCTGTCCATCTCCATTGGCCACCTGGAGTGGACTAGCGTTACAGAGATCTATAGCCTGGTTACTTGGTTTGGAAATAGATGACTTAAGTGAGAGGGGGAGTCTCTCATGTGACCCTTGCTTGGCGCCCAACGAGAAAGGGAAACATGAAGGATGTGACCGACAACCTGTCGTCCCCTCCCTTACAAATTTACAAATCTTTTCTATTTAATAGATTTTATGGAGGTTATGTTGTGTACATCACCAAAGATTTTAGTGTATTTTTATCCACCAAATGGTTTTGATAAACATTTGCATAATTTTTGTAATTTTAATTCTATAGGTTCTGTGTTTATAGAAAAAGTGTCTTTTACAAATTCCCAAGGCTGTAATATGCATGTGATGTTGTGAATAATGGCAATACTAGTTTGGTACCTGATCTTGCTCAAGGTACATCTTGAGGCCCTTTCGTGTCTAATTGCTGCCTAACCAGAACTACTGTGCTTGACAATATAGATTTTCATTGTGCAATGTGAGAATTAAAAAAAATCCAGCACCTCCCATCCTCACCCTACTAACATAAAATATATCCATATCAGGTGTCAGATATGTCTCCCAAACTTGGAACAAGCATATTCATATCAGGTGTTGGGGGTATTGGTACACCTAATACCGCCAGGCTTAATCCATGTCAATGAGTCACCAAAAAATGAAAGAATTGTGAGAATGACAATATAGGAATTTGCACCTTCGGGGACCAGTCAGCAATAAGAGCACCGATATGTCTGCCCTGACAGATTCCTTCTATCTGCAGAATGTTCATGTTTGACCGTAGTGTATCTTTAAATAAAAAACAAATAATAGGAGCAATCAATCATTATTCTGAAAGGCACAATTCATATATATATAAAGCTAGTAAAAACCCTGCAAAGTATTCTGAACTCTTCAATGTTTGGCCTTTGTAGGATGTGAAGAATGTGAAGTGCTCCAACAGGGATATGAGGCTGACAGGTGGTTGGAGGAGGGCAGGGACTGGAAACTTCTTATCAAGCATATTACATATGTTAAATATTGTAACTGCTTTAAGAATGCTATTATAGAATGTGCATGGGCCTTTGTTACTACATGATTATGTTCTAAAATAATCACAGAAAAAAGCTGACAGGACTCCAAGCATTAATAGAAAGCACTGCAACTGCTATACTATGGGAAGAGCACATTCACTGCTAACATTTCAGGCCATGTTGAATCCTTGATCTAGCTCAGTGGTCTCCAAACTGCGGCCTGGGGGCTTGCTTTTATACAGACCTTGGGGCACTATTTCCTCCACTGATACCAACAATTGGGCATAATTCCTCTCACTGACATTAATGATGTGGCACAATTTCTCTCAATGATGCAAACAATGGGGCCCAATGACATCAATGATGGGGCACATTTCCATCCAATGACCCATACGATGGGGCACAATTTCTCTAAATGACACCAACAATGGGGCTCAATGACACCAATGATGAGGCACAATTTATGTCAATAGCACCAACAATGGAGACCAATGACGCCGATGATGGGGCACAATTTCTCTCAATGGCACCAATAATGGGAACTAATGACACCAAGGATGGGGCGCAATTGCTCCCACTAAAACAAACAATGGGGCATTATTTTTTCCCACTGACGTCGGGACCTTTTTTACTCCCACTGAGCAGTGTCCGACCCCTCGTAAAGTCTGAAGGGCAGTAAACAGGCCCTTTGTTTAGAAAGTTTGGAGACCCCTCATCTAGCTGAAACTTGACAAGCCTATACATTCCTAGTATACATGTAAAGAGGAACAAGGAGAAGAAGATTTTACTTTTTTATCTTGGCAAAGACAAAATGTTTCTAGAAGCTTCCAGTGACTTTCTATGACTTGTACTAATTGGTGGAAGGGTCTAGGAGAGGCTGATGAGAGATGTTATCAAGAATCTGCCCAAGTCTCTACCGATTGTGGACCACCAAGGATGGCTACTCCCTGCTCTTCCACAAATTCCTCTGAGACCGTCAGGAAAAATTCCTGGCCTTCTCCTGGCAAGAGCCCTTCTTGTTTTGGAAGTACCCCGAAGAAATCCTTTGAGTGCTAGCTGCCCCTCTGGGTGTTTTAGTGAAACCCAATGGCACTTGTAAAGTGATTGAAAATGCTAGGAGTGTGATGGGGAAGATCTTGCCTGAGTTTGCCACCTCCTCCCGATGGAAGTGGCTGCACACACACAGGCAGTCAGACTGTTGACGCAATATAAATCCTGTATAATATTAATCAGGGACTTGGAGCATGTTAAAACTGCAGAGTCAGCGTCACTGCTTAGAAGACTCTGCCCGGCCACTGCGCCTGTCACACAGGCAGGTGCCCTGGACAGCAGCACTGAGCTCAGCGATGCTAAACCTTTACTTCTAACATATGCAGCCTAACTGAGAAGCCTCGGTCACTGGGGCTGTGTTCCAGGTAAAGCAGTCACACTCAGTAAGGCTGTGGTTTGCACAGGCTCAGCATCACTGAACAGCACGGAGACTTTAGTATCTGTGGGGGCTGCCACTAAGGTTGCCACATCATCCCTTTAATCCAGGACACATACTAATTACACAGGTTCTGTGGCTGATTAACGCGGTAATTAAACTCACTTGGTACCTTATCTGCATTAAATGAGCCTCAGAACCTGTGTAATCCATATGTGTCCTGGATTAAAGGGATGAGGCGGCAACTCTAGCTGCCACATCAGGAAGCCACCTTAGTAGTAGAGTTGAGCGAACCCGGACTGTAAAGTTTGGGTCTGTACCGAACTGTGGGGTGTCCGGTACCCGGACCCGAACCCAGACTTTTCAAAAAAAGTCTGGGTTTCGGGTCCGGGGTTCTTGTATTTTATTACACGTGTTGAATAGCTGCCAAGGGCAGCCAATCAACAAGTGTTTCACTGGTTTGCCTTTAGAAGCCATCACAGCCATGCCTACTAATGGCATGGCTGTGATTGACCAGTGCACCATGTGACCCAGCCTCTATATGGAGCTGGAGTCACCGTGCTGCATGTCATATGCTCTCAGGATAGTTTAGGGAGAGGATGCTGCTGGCTCTGTGAGGGACAGATTGCAGATATTACAGAACATCTCATCCTGCATTACTGAACGATCTGATTGTGGACTAGGGAGAGATACTAGTACTGCTGCTTTGAGGGACAGATTGCAGACCTCATCCTGCTGCACAGAACGATCTGACTGGACTAGGTAGAGTCTGTTGCTTTAAGGGAAAGATTATTCTTCTAAAATCATCTCCAAGTTGTACAGGGAAAGGTTCCAGCTGTTGCTTTAAGGGAAAGATTATTGTTCTAAAATCATCTCCAAGTTGTATAGGCAAAGTGTATTCTAGCCGCATAGAAGCCATATTATTGTTCTAAAATCATCTCCAAGTTCTATAGGCAAAGTGTATTCTAGCTGCATAGAGCCATATTATTGTTCTAAAATCATCTCCAAGTTCTATAGGCAAAGTGTATTCTAGCTGCATAGAAGCCATATTATTGTTATAAAATCATCTCCAAGTTCTATAGGCAAAGTGTATTCTAGCCGCATAGAGCCATATTATTGTTATAAAATCATCTCCAAGTTGTATTGGAGATAATTTTATAACAATAATATGGCTTCTATGCAGCTAGAATACACTTTGCCTATAGAACTTGGAGATGTTCAAGTACATGATGTTTTTTGGCAGAAACATCCATTTTTGACCCCATAGACTTGACATGGAACACATTAAAATACACAACAAAAGCAGTTTAACATGTTTTTGCCACATTTTACACATAACAACCTGTCTCTTCTTCCTAGGAACCTCAGGCCTGTAACAAAAATGAAGGATTCAGGAGTGTCCATGTAGGATGTGAAGACCTGCCTGATAAGGGACCACAAGAGCTTATACAACCCCAGTGATGTCCATTACAAGAACTGTGGTAAGCAACAGAAGACCTGAGAAAAAATTGGCATAGGAGATATGGTTACCTCCAGGCTTCCCAGCTTCTCATCCGATCCAATGTGCCACAAAAGACCCGCAATCCTCTAAATATCCTGCACACTGCAAATAGACAATTGCAGACCTGAAGAAGGGGGAGTCCTTGATCCCCCAAAACGGGTTGGCTTGACCACATGTATCCACTACAATTAAAATAAACAACCATCAACTTTTTACCTGACTTCGGGCGCTCCTTTCATCTATTCTCCGATCAAAGTGTGGAAACGACTGTGCAAGCCGTATCCAGAGGTAGCAGCCCAAGCCCCGCAAGATGGCCCACCACTTTCTCACCACTAGTCTAGCTAGATACACTGGGAGTGTACATGCTCCTACTATTATTCACGTACAGACTCCGAATTAAGACAGAAAGTCCAGCATGGTCTCCCACCTGTAAAATCTACCCGTTTTTATCTATAGGCATACCTGCCTGAATAGGCATTGTTTGGTAAAGGGTTAGTTCACCTTTACCAAAAAACAGCTTATGCAGGTAAAGGATGTCTGTAGATAAAAACAAACTGTACAGCTTTAACTAAAGCTGAATAATCCCCTTGCTATGGGTGTAGGCCATTTGCGTACCTCATGAGCCCTGACCTGAAAACTCCCAGGATGTTGCTAAGACGTTGCTAAACAAGGCCTAGCTATTACTGCTCACGTTCGCCATCACAGGAGTGAGCTCTTTTTCTGACTCAATCCCCCTCACGTGTGCTTTCCCTCCCCTGATGCTATAGCTTTGAGTTTGAGAGCTCTCACTCCTGTGATGGTGAAGGTAATTTTACTATTACGATTTACGATTACA
Source organism: Glandirana rugosa (assembly GCA_018402905.1). Classification (NCBI taxonomy): domain Eukaryota; kingdom Metazoa; phylum Chordata; class Amphibia; order Anura; family Ranidae; genus Glandirana; species Glandirana rugosa. The sequence goes on from BLSH010194872.1 coordinate 269,816, forward strand.
AGTTTTAGAAAGAATATTTTTATTTTAAAATACACCGCATTATATAATAATGTATTATATACAGATGGGTATATGAAACAGATGGGTATATATGAAATACATTATTAAAGTGCAAATATATTTAAGAGTTTGTTCTTCAGTTGCTCATAATACTTATTTCTCAAACATGTAAGGTTGTCATAGAAGTTGCTTCACATTGGTTAAATATCGCCACCTAGTGGTAAACTGATAAAAGGCTTTACTAATATTATCATAATTTACAGCTGTACTGTTTGGTTTTGCACACTACCCCCTATTAATAGATATACACTTAGAGGCTTTAGGGTTCTTTTACGTGCGTGGTTAGAGGGCAGTAAAGCAAAGTAATTGAGCTGCAGTTTTACCAACCAACCACCTGAATGAGAACATGTAGCCCCGCTCAAGGCTGTACACATGACAATGCTGCAATGCTGTGCTTTGTGTCCGCAGCAACATTAAACAGCTTGGCAAGCATTACTGCAGACAAACAAGACTCATGGAAGTCTATACGGCCACGCTGCAACTGCATGTAATGCACATGATTGTGGTGAGGTGGTGTGCCATTTACAGGGTTAAATCAGGCACTGAACTGCCCTCTGGCCGCAGCAACAATAAACAGCATGTCACATTTGGTAAGCATTACTGCAGTCAAATGTGACCCAAGCAAATCTATGGGGCCATGCTGCAATGGCGTGCAATGCAAACGCTTGTCGTGTGGTGGTGCACCATTTACAGGGTTTAATCAGGCCCTGAAATGTCCTCTGAAAAGCTTTGTGACCACAGCAACAATAAACAGCATGTCACAGTTTGCAGGCATTATTGCAGTTGAATGTGATCCATGCAAGTCCATGGTGCCACAATGCAATGGCATGCAATGCATGCGATTTTGGTGTGGTGATGCACCATTTACAGGGTTAAATCAGGTGATGAAGCACCCTTTGAAAAGTGATCCACCATGGAGTGGGGTGGCAAGGGCTGCCACACACGTGAATGAGTTTAGAAAGAGCTAGTAATTTTTCTAGCTAGAGAAAAAACAGGGAAAGGGACAGGGAAAAAAAATGAAAAAAAGCCCATAACAACAGAGTACTAATCCAGAAAACTAGTTTTTAAAAAAGAGGAATAAAATGTGTCCTCAAGACAGAGTGGGGGGAGAAAGGAAAAAAAATGTTTATTAAATGATGACCGTGGATTAAGTTCTATTATGAGGGAACTGCCATTGCATCCATATATAAGAAAAAGTCTGACACATGTAACAATATAGAAAATTACTTTATTGAACACAAATAATCTGGAAAATACAAAACCCACTATCCAACTAGTAAAATCAAATCATAATTGCTCAATTAATAAAACCACAACCATGGCAGTTGCTGGAAAGTTGCGTGAACATCCCCCTTTCCAAAAAAAGGGAAAGAAAAAGAGAAAAAATACGATGTCACATGTTCGTAGATGTGTATATGCCCCAGTGGGAGACACAGTCTACATAAACTGGATCAAAAACATAAAAGTTCCTCCTCCATATTATAATATGTAATTTATAATCCTTTTGTAGCATGTATCCCAGGACTAATGTATAGTTGAATATTGTTCAATGTCCATTAAAATATCTTCTCATGGATTATAAGGGAATCCAATCCACATATAGGCAATATTAGTGGACCACTCCTTATGGCCAGTGGTATTAGGTTCCTTCAGGCTGTAGTATGAGATCGACCCACATATGAATAATATGATGGGCCACTATATGTGGCTATTGCAATTTAAAGTCAATGAGGGTGCCATTCAATAAAGTGTGTTATAAGACCAGCCTCATATAGGCAGCATGGAGACAGAGTGTATAATGGCATATGTATCAAACTTCAGGCATAACTGAAAAACCCCCAGGGAGAGGTGCCGCTGTCATCACATAGGGCACTTGTATAGCTTATAGCATGGCATCTTCTATGGATTCAACATGCCTCTCAGGAAATAGCTTGGGATGTCTACTTTCCAAAATGGGGTCATTTGGGGGGGGTTGTACTATCTGGGCATTTCATGGCCTCCGCAACTGTGATAGGTAGTGAGGAAGTGAAGTCACCATTTTACGCCCTTAGAAATCCTGAAGGCGGTGATTGGTTTTCGGGGTCCTGTACGTGGCTAGGCTCCAAAAAAGTCCCACACATGTAGTATCCCCTTAAAGGAGAAGCAGCAGAATGTATTTTGTGGTGTAATTCCACATATACCTACAGCATGTTCAAGCAATATATAATTTAGTGACAACTTTGTGCAAAAAAAAAAAAGTACATTTCCCTGAAACTTGTGACAAAATATAAAATATTCCATGGACTCAACATGCCTCTCAGCAAATAGTTTGGGGTGTCTACATTCCAAAATGGGGTCATTTGGGGGGGGGGGGGTGGTTGTGCTATCTGGGCATTTCATGGCCTCCAAAACTGTGATAGGTAGTGAGATATTAAATCAAAAATGTACGCCCTTAGGTTGGATTCACACCTATGCATTTTTAGTGCTTTTTGCATTTTGCAGATTTGCGCTACAGAACATGTTCCATAGGAAACCATGTTACATGGACTATAGTGCAAGTCAGCAAAATGCAAAAAGCGCTAAAAATGCATATGTGTGAATCCAGCCTTAGAAAGGCTGAAGGCGATGCTTGGTTTTCGGGGTCCTGTACGCAGCTAGGCTCCCAAAAAGTCTCACACATATATATTTTTTTAAAGCAGAGATCCTATGGATTAAAATGGTGGGTATTGCATTTTTTTTTCACAAGGTATTTGCGCAGCACTTTTATAAACGCAATTTTTTAGGAAAAAAAAACAAATTTTTTAAATTTTAATGCACAAAAACACACTATATTGCTCAAATGTTTGATGAACTATAAAAGATGATCTTATGCCGAGTACATAGATACCAAACATGACATGCTTTAAAATTACGCACACCCACACATCGGCAACAAACTATATACATTTTTAAAAGCCTTTACAGGTTACCACTTTATATTTACAGAGGAGGTCTACTGCTAGAATTACTGCCCTCGATCTGACGTTCGTGGTGATACCTCACATGCATGGTGCAATTGCTGTTTACGTACAGCACGAGACCGACGCTTGCGTTCACCTTTGCGCACGTGCACAGGGGTGCATTTTTTTTCCTTTTAATTATTCATTTGGCTTTTTATTTTATATTTACACTGTCCCTTTCTACACTGTCCCTTTCATTTTTTTAAAATTATTTTTATTGTTATCACAGGGCATTTAAATATCCCCTATGATAGCAATATGTAGTGACAGGTACTCTTCTTTTAAAAAAATTGGGGTCTATTAGACTCTAGATCTTTCCTCAGCCCTTAAAGCATCTGACCACACCAAGATCGTTTTGATAAGATGCTTTCCCAATTTCCCAATGGTGCTGTTTATATCCGGCGAAACTGAAGTCATGAAGTGCTCGTAGCTTCCAGTTTCTTAGGCCATAGAGATGATTGGAGCCTTTCTAGTCTTTGATCAGCTCTATTGTTAGCTGGCAGAACCACCGGCTGCATTCTCGGGTTCCCCGGTGGGACAGGAGAGCCCGAAAAAAACCATGGAAGATGGTGGGGGGGGGGGGCACGCTCCTAAACCTTGTGGACAGCCTTCCCAGTAGAGTGTAAGCTGTTATAGCTGCAAAGGATAGGGCAACTCAATATTGAACCCTACGGACTAAGACTGGGATACCATTAAAGTTCATGTGTGTGTGTAAAGGCAGGCGTCCCAATACTTTTTGCCTAGCTAGTGTATCTGCCAAAATTTGCAATGGTGGTGAACCCTCCTACACATAAATACTACATTTAGACATAATTTAGGTAAGGCCCTGAGTCAGGAGTTATGTTTTACAACATAGAGAGAACAAACAACATCTCTACATGAAGTGACATGTTTGGGATTTGAACTCAGGACCTGAGCAATGGTAGGCAGAATTTCTACCTTGTGAGCCACAGGGCTGCTGCATGTGGAGTCCTACACATAAATACAGAGATATTGCATTTCTTGGAATATATAGGAATCATATTAGTCAAGAGTTTCTCTTCTTGATTTATTCTGTGATATTTGGCGTTTCTTGCTATGTGAGTGTAGAATAGTAATGTCATCCTCAGATTTTTGGGAATGACATTTTTATCTCTGATGTTGGTACACATATCACATCTTTGGGCTCAAATTAAAGTGTTTGTCAATTCTGGACAACCACTTTAACCTACAGGTAAGCCTATAATAAGGCTTACCTGTAGGTTCCCTGCATATCTCCTAAACCTGCAGGGTTTAGGAGGTATACAGTGTACTTGCATGTGCCGACGTCATCGGCATGTGCGCAGTGAAGAAATGGCCTCTGTGCCGTTCCTTCACTGAGATTGTGCCGCGATTGGCGGCTCCCGTGCGCATGAGAGTGACTTAACGCGGCTCCGGCTAGGCACAGAGGCGGAGATCACGGCCCGGTAGGAAGAGGGGCAAAGATGGACGCAGTCTGGAGTGGGGACATCGCAAGCTTCCAATCCAGGTCAGTGACACATAATAGACTAGTATGCGTTGCATACTAGCCTATTATGCTTTTAAATTGCAGGGTAACAAAGAGTAACAAAGAGGAAGTAAAACCCATCAGGGTTTACTTCCTCTTTAAGATCATTTGGAAAGAATAAAAAATAAAACAAATGGGACTAATTTTAAAGCTCAAAAAATAATATTCATGCATCTCAATGGATGCTTTCTCACTTAGGCGTTGTGCTTGAGCGGCGTTGAAGAAAATCATGCAAGCACACGCAGGAAGGTGATAACTCTCCCTCTCTCTATTCAAGTTGCTCCTTTGTACTACTGCATGGACAACAAGTTTTTTTCTCTGCTTTAAATATAACCATGCATCCTATCATCGGGGGTTGTCCTTATGCAAGAGGGAAGCCGCTGGGAAAGAAATAAGGTTGAGGCTGTTTTTTTTCTCTCTTCTTCCTCCTGTTGAGGCTGAAATTATTTGCCAGACTTTGGGTCTCCAAAGACCAAAAGGAAAAAAAAACAAACCAACGTTAAAAGTTAGTTAGTAAGATAGGATTTCTTCTTTATGTGTTTTCATCAATGGAATTAATATTCTTTCAGGACTATGCTGATCACCAGGCAGCGTGAGAGTGCCAACCTGTGTGAATCCCTTCTATACCCTGAGGATTATATTACTGTGATTTCTTTGACATAATGGAAAAGGGGTCTCACCCCCCTTAAAAATGGGGGGGGGGGCATTTTCAACTTTGAATGTATACTTTATTATGCTATGATAACGCACTTGATTTCTTGCTGCCCATGGACAGGGGCAAGCCATCTTTCTCACCCATGTATATAGTGTACTAAAGGCTATTTTAGTGACATGGTGTATTCTTTGGCTGTTTGTGTTCTCTTTTAGGTGTTCCAGCACTGGATCTGTCCTCCTTGGCTAAAGAGACCTGATGATGTCGGCCAAGAAACAATTTGATAATATTTTCTTGGTCTGTACAGATGATAATAATACATACGGAAAGTATTCAGACAGAATTGTTGTCATTTTTGTAGATTTATTAAAAAAGAAATACTGAAATATCACATGGTCCGAAGTATTCAGATCCTTTGCTCAGTATTTAGTAGAAGCACCCTTTTAATCTAATACGGCCATGAGTCTTTTTGGGAAAGATGCAACAAGTTTTTCACACCTGGATTTGGGGATCCTCTGCCATTCCTCCTTGCAGATCCTCTCCAGTCCTGTCAGGTTGGATGGTGAACGTTGGCGGACAGCCATTTTTAGGTCTCTCCAGAGATGCTCAATTGGGTTTAAGTCAGGGCTCTGGCTGGGCCATTCAAGAACAGTCATGGAGTTGTTGTGAAGCCACTCCTTCATTATTTTAGCTGTGTGCTTAGGGTCATTGTCTTGTTGGAAGGTAAACCTTCGGCCCAGTCTGAGGTCCTGAGCACTCTGGAGAAGGTTTTCATCCAGGATATCCCTGTACTTGGCCCTCATTCATCTTTCCCTCAATTGCAACCAGTTGTCCTGTCCCTGCAGCTGAAAAACACCCCCACAGCATGATGCTGCCACCACCATGCTTCACTGTTGGGACTGTATTGGACAGGTGATGAGCAGTGCCTGGTTTTCCCCACACATACCGCTTAGAATTAAGGCCAAAAAGTTCTATCTTGGTCTCATCAGACCAGAGAATCTTATTTCTCACCATCTTGGAGTCCTTCAGGTGTTTTTTTAGCAAACTCCAAGCGGGCTTTCATGTGTCTTGCACTGAGGAGAGGCTTCCGTCGGGCCACTCTGCCATAAAGCCCTGACTGGTGGAGGGCTGCAGTGTTGGTTGACTTTCTACAACTTCCCATCTCCCAACTGCATCTCTGGAGCTCAGCCACAGGGATCTTTGGGTTCTTCTTTATCTCTCTCACCAAGGCTCTTCTCCCCCGATAGCTCAGTTTGGCAGCACGGCCAGCTCTAGGAAGGGTTCTGGTCGTCCCAATCCTAAGGATTATTGGGGCCACTGTGCACTTAGGAACCTTAAGTGCAGCAGAATTTTTTTTGTAACCTTGGCCAGATCTGTGCCTTGCCACCATTCTGTCTCTGAGCTATTCAGGCAGTTCCTTTGACCTCATGATTCTCATTTGCTCTGACATGCACTGTGAGCTGTAAGGTCTTATATAGACAGTTGTGTGGCTTTCCTAATCAAGTCCAATCAGTATAATCAAACACAGCTGGACTCAAATGAAGGTGTAGAACCATCTCAAGGATGATCAGAAGATCTGGACAGCACCTGAGTTAAATATATGAGTGTCACAGCAAAGGGTCTGAATACTTAGGACCATGTGATATTTCAGTTTTTCTTTTCTAATAAATCTGCAAAAATGTCAACAATTCTGTGTTTTTCTGTCAATGTGGGGTGCTGTGTGTACATTAATGAGGAAAATAAATGAACTTAAATGATTTCAGCAAATGGCTGCAATATAACAGAGTGAAAAATTTAAGGGGGTCTGAATACTTTCCGTACCCACTGTAGGTAGTCAGGATTTTAGGTCACTTACCTACTACATTTCTTGTGATGCTATTGTGGTTCACCACTTTGTGAAGTGTAAATATTATATCTCTCTTTTATATTGCTGCCCTTATGTGATACGCCACCTGTAAGAAAAAAATGTTCTAATGTTATGTGAACTTATTTCCCGTGGTATATCACAGGGACTTATTGTCAGTTGCCTTTCCATGTTATCCCCTTCCATCCATGTTTTGCCAGGACACCCATTCTCAGGCTTGAGAACCAAGTTTTTTTTTCTCTGTTATGCAAACTCCGAGACATCGTTTTGTTGGCCGGAGGAGAGTGTAGCACCCTGGTTTTGAACAGGGGTGCCGTAAAATTTATTTGCTTAGAGTAATTGACCTGCCAAATTGTTAGGGGATCTTCTGATTCTTTTCTCTAATTCTGAGTTTGATGCACTTCTCTCCTCTGCCATTGGGTGGTACTGCTATGGTTGACATTGAACTAATAAGGTGTACATGAACTTGGAATATAAATGGTAGGCTGCTCCAGCCAATGGGCAGGGATTTTCTTGGACCCCAGGGCCTGCTGAGAGAGCCTATATATTTGGGAGGAGTCAGGTGATCGGGGTTCGGTGCCACCTGGACAGCCAGGAGCACCTGGTTGCTAGGCAGTCTGAGATGTACCCAAGACAAGAAACAGCAGTGCAGGGTTGGGGCTTCATGCTGGAAGCCTAACCAAGTTGTACGGGTTCTCTGAAGGGACAGAGTTCTAACGGAAGGTAAATGTTCCTGTTGCCAGAGACAAAGTGTGAACTAGGGTCAGAGGTAAAGGGGAAGCTGTCGCCTACGAGGGACAATGCTCCTATTATCAGAGGCCAGAGTGTGGAGTCTGAGAGAGTAACAGAGCAGCCTTTTTCACTAGCTGGGGGACAGTGGAAAAGTTGGGAAAGTCTCTGCAGAAGTCAAGCTAGGAACCCAGAGGAATAAAGGGGGTGACGCTTGCAAAAGAGTTCAGCAGTTGGGCTGAAGTAGCCGAGGAAGGGACCCAGCAAGTTGGCGTGGGGACACTCGGGAGATACAGAAGTTGGCTGTAGAAAGCACAGGGGACCAAGTGACAATGAGAGTCCCAGAGGTCTTGTCGGGAGACTGTGAGTGTAAACTCGTGAAGCTGCAATGGGAGGCTGTGAGACGGAGGCCAGATCTGCACAACTGGGATACCAAGCTTGGTATGTGCATCAATCTGTGTTGAAGTCCACTAATCCAGAGTGCAAGTTCAGTGGTCAAGGAAATAGTTCTAGTCAGGCTAAGTTCAGTTGAAAGGCCTGTGGGCCTTTATAGCTACCTTAATAACGGAGTCTCGGTGTCCGGTAAGTGCTATTGTATCCACCTAGGGGGTGTTCTGGCCCTAACCCTCTCTCCTCAGTTCTTGAAGAGAAAAATAAATCTCTTTTGTTCTGAATCATCAAAGTGTATGGCGCCCAACTCATTCTACCTACCTGCACCCACTATGCCTAGTGACCAACTCTGTAAGGGTGGACGTCAGCTCTCCCTGACCCTGAAGTTCATCATCAGCTCTTCAGAGGTCAGGCCATAGCTACACTAGCATAGGGATGTGGGCACAGGCAATTCTGTGCTGTGAGGGGTCCTCTTGTTCGCTCCACAGCTCAGTTCTTAGAGATGCTGATGCTGTTCTCAGAGCTGCTGCAGTCTTCCTCTTATAATTGGAAGAGACCTCTGGGTATCAGAGGGAGAGAAATGCCAGCTACACACAGAGCTCTAAAGGGAAGGTAAAATGAGAGCTGCACTGGCCTGCAGGAAGGTGGACTTTTTTCAAATTGCCCGAATAGACCAGCAAAGGACATATTCCAGGCAGCCATTGACCATCAATGCTGGGGTAGGGGTTTATTGTTCCAACTAGCCACTGGCTTCCAGTGCTGAGGAGTATTTACCACCAGCCTTTGACAACCAATACTTGGGGGTTTATTGCTTATTATTCTAGCCTGCTAATAATCAGGAATTTTGGGGAGATGGTATTTTTTTACAGCTAGCCATTGACAACCTGGTGCTGGAAGGGGGTTTAATATTCCAGCCAGTCAATGTCCACCAATGCTGTGGGGATGTATTTTTACAGCCTACCACTGCCACTGGCTCATGGGGTCCAACTTATGAACTTGCACACAGGTCCATTGCATTAAAAATATTCCCTTAGCTAGTATGCTAGACCATGAGCTACTAGAAAGCTGATGCCAGGCCTTCTGCCTCTGTCTTTACTCATCACAGCCTAAAATTTCCCCACCCACAGCATTTTTTTTACTTTTCAAATGTTTTTATTATTTTTAACCACTTGACCTCCGAAAGGTTTTACCCCCTTCATGACCAGGCCATTTTTTGCTATTTAGCACTGCCCTACTTTAACTGTCAATTGCTTGGTCATGCAACACCGTACCCAAATTTAAATCACCTTTTTCACACTTATAGAGCTTTCTTTTGGTGGTATTTTATCACCACTGGGTTTTTATTTTTTATTATATATACAAAAAAGCCTGAAAATGTTGAAAAAAAAACAAAACAATATTTTCTACTTTCTGTTATAAAACATAATTAAAAATGGAGCTGCACTAAACATGTAATGAGTACATCAAATAAAAATAATACAAACAATGAAGAAAAATGTCCTAATGCAAAAAACTCAATCACAGTTGCAGCCCTCCTCAGAACCCATACAGCATGAAGTCCGACCCCAGGGTATCACACACATTGAAGTTCCCCAGAAAGATATAAAACTCGCCATAGTGTAAAAACATATGGAACTTTAATTGTAGAATAAAAAAATTGCACTTACATTTGGAAAGCATAAAACCGCATATAAAAATTAATAGCCGGCCGGCTAATACACAAACGCCCATCCTTCCGGGATCGCAGAGGCACAGTGATGTCAGCACATCGCTCTAACGATGCGTTTTGTCACAATCTGACGTCGTTCTGGGGCTCGTGCATGTGTCTGTTTGATACCCTGAGGTCGGACTTCTTTATGGATTCTGAGGAGGGTTACAGCCGTGATTGAGTTACATTCACTTGCTGATACTATGGTCTGCATATTTTGTGAGTGGTGGGATTTATCAATCTTATTACTTCTCTGGATGGATAAAGGCCTTGGCTGGGTATAAGCCGCCAGTGTTATTGACCTCTCTCTATAAGAGGTCCATGCAAGCTGGTAAGCAGGCATTCTTGTCATGGTGGAGGTCACATTACACTTTTGGTGTTGGATGGTGTCAGCATCACAGGAAGGATTCTTCTTTATCACAATTGGACTCAATATTGTTTTTATTTTATATATTTCACTGTCACATAGGTGTATCACTTGTATTTTTGATTATCTGCATGGACATTTTTGCATTAGGACATTTTTTCTTCATTGTTTGCATTATTTTTTATTTGTTGTACTCATTAAATGTTTAGCACAGCTCCATTTTTAATTTTGTTTACTTTCTGTGTATATTTCACAGTTGAGTGGCTGCTTTTGGAAACTTTCACTTATTTGAACGCAGTTTCTATTTCTTTATACTGTTATAAAACAGATCCATTAAAATCAAATTTCTTCAGAAATTTAGGCCAAAATGTATTCTGCTACATGTCTTTGGTAAAAAAAAATCCCAATAAGTGTAAATTAATTGGTTTGTGTAAAATTTATAGCGTCTACAAACTATGGTATATATACTGGAATTTACACAACTATAGATGTGTAGCAGCACCTTGAGTTGAGTCGGATGCTAATAAATTTTGTTTTGCTAGGTGGTAACTAACCTGGGTGATTATTGTAGGATCCTCCAATTTCCTCTCCAGTTCTAGATTGATGCATCTCTCTTCTCTATCACTGGATGGCATTGTCATTCCTGGCTCTGTATTGACAAGGTGCAAATGAATCTTGAATGTAAGCGGATAGGTTGTTCTGGCCAATGGGCTGGGGTTTTCTTCAGCCCCATGGCCTGCTGGGAGAACCTATTTATTGGAGCGAGGTCAGGTGATTGGGGTTCTGTGCCACCTGGATGGCCGTCTAGGTGGACATGTGTTAATTCAGGCCAGAAGCCTGAGGCCTATCCAGAAGTTCCTGGGAGTTAGGTAGCCTGAGGCCTACCCAGGAGAGGAAGGAGTTGCAGAGGTTGGGGCTTAGCACAAGGAAGCCTAACCGAGCCTTGCCAGAAAACTCCTCTTTGCCAGAGGTGAAAGGACACAGTCGCCAGTCAGGGAAGGACTGTCATTCCTGTCGCCAGCGGCAAGTTGTAAGCCAAGGCCAGAGGTAAAGGGGGAACTGTCACCAGCGGAAGGGACAGCACTCCTCTTGTTACAGTCTGGAGGGCAAAGTAGAGAGAGAGTACCAGAGCAGCCCTTTTCGCCAGCCGGGGACATTGAAGAGGTGGGAAAATCTCAGTGGAAGTCAAGCTAGAGACCCAGGAAGCTAAAGGGGTGACGCTTGCAAGAAAGTTCAGCAGGTGAGCTGAGTTGTTGAGAAAAAAGGAACAGCGGGATAGTGTGGGTGAAGTTCAGAAGACTTAAGGCAGTGTGGAGCACTAGGAACCCAGTGGCAGTGGGAAATTGAAGCTGCAGCGGGAGACTGTGAGATGGAGGTCAGTTCTGCACAATGGGGATACCAGTTAGTATGTGTTAGATCCGAGTTGAAGTCAAGTACAAGTTAAAACAACTAAGGAAATTGCTCCAGAGTCACTCTTTAATACCACGGTTTTGAACTGTGAAACTGTTACATCATTCTGTTTGAAGTCTCTGACTCTGCAAAACTGCTGTTGCACTAGTTCTAAGGGTGTCCTGGCCTTAACCCTCTCTCCCCAGTTCATAAAGAGAAAAATAAATCTCTTTCAGCATTCTCAATGTGTTTGGCGCCCAACTTTATTCAGCATTGCATTACACCCATTATGCCTAGTAACCCACACTGTAAGGATGGATGTCAGCTCTCCCTGACCCTGAAGTTCCCCATCAGCTCTTCAGAGATCGGGGCCATTTCTACAGATGCTATACTAGTAATGGCGGTGGTCAGCGACTTATAGTGTGACTGTGTGGCAGACAGTCTGACGCTGACTGACACTGGCTGACACTGACACTAACTGACACTGACATCGCTAGTGACACTAATACAGTGATCTGTGATAATACTGTACATTGTACTAATGACACTAGCTGGGAAGGGGTTAAAATCAAAGAGCAATCAAAGGGTTAAGTGTAATGTGTGCTTCTTTTACTCACAGATCTGGTTGCTTTTCCCTGTACAGAATTCTGTGTGTTTGTAAACACAGCCGATCAGCAGGTATAGAGCCAAAATCATTGGCTGAAACCTGACAAACTCGTACTTTGTCCAATCACAGCACAGGTCAGCAGGGGGATACGCACATGCGCACCCAAAAACCTGGAAACAGGCAGCGCTGTACTAGCGCATTGCCTAGCCTGTAGCTGCTGACCCCTGTAGTAAATGTACTGTGGGCGCGTGGCAAGTGGTTAAGTAAAGGTATAAGATAACAAAGACTGAAAATAAAAAAAGAGGTGAGACATACCCAGGCAATTGCGCAGTGAATATGAATGAGCAATATTATCAAAGACATAAAAACAAATAAGGCATGAATCAATGGGGGTAAGCAAGATATCATGGTACATATAAGATGAACAAGTCTCATAGAGGGTATAAGCAACCTGGCACTAATAAGTATGGCACAGAATGTGGTCTCACATCATATGCATGATACAGGTAAAGTTTGAAACTGGGATAGGCTGCAACACAAAATAAAAAGAAGAATTAAAAAAAGAAAAAGCAGAACAATAAGATAAAAAGAAGAAAAAAATGGCTAGTTATGGACCCAATAAAAGGAACACTGGGCCCCGAGTGCACCGCCATGTGACCAAGACCAAAATAACCTGACATAACCAAAATTAGTCTATAGATGAGAGTTAAAGTTGCCCGAGTCCCCACCCACAGCATTTAGGGCTCATTAAACCCTACACTTAGTTAGGGTTGCCACCTGTCCAGGATTCACCTGGACAGTCCGGGCTTAGAATCATGTGTCCAGGTTTCAGTCCCTCTGAAACCCGGGCACATTATTCAGACATAATCAGGATTCCCTCTATAACAGCTGACACCTGCCATCATCTCTCCACATACTATTCTTGTCCTTCCAGCTGCTTAATGCCCTCTCCCTGGCTTTGCACTTTCGGCTGCTCACCACCACCAGCTCTCCCCCTAGCTCTGCACCTTCGGTTGATCACCGGCACTGGCTATTCCTCTCCCTCGGCACATTCGGCCGCTCACTGCCACTGGCTCTCCCCCTCCCTTGGCACATTCGTCCGCTCACTGCCACCAGCTATTCCCCTCCCTCTGCACCTTCACCGCTCACTGCCACCGACTCTCCCCCTCCCTTAGCACATTCACTGCTCACTGCCACCGGCTCACCCCCTCCCTCTGCAGTTTATATTTTTCCGCAATGCACTGTTCCCTTTCCCTTTCTCACTTGGCTTTAATAGCCGCTCCCGCTCCTCATCCAGCCATTCTTGGGTTCACTCTGCACTGTATCATAATATGACTGACTTTCATTTATATCATGCCCTGCTCTCTCCCACCAGCACTGCCGTTTATCACTTTTATGCTGCCCCTCCCCATTCACTCAGCCTTTTCCTTCTCCTCACTACTGACTCTGGTCCTCCCCTGAGTATTGCATCCCTGCTCACCTCCATCCCCATCTTTCACCTTATGCAAGTCTCATTCCAATCTGTTCCCACCTCTCAATTCTTAGCCACATCTCCCCCTAACTCCACCAACCTGCCACCTATCTTTGCTGCATCCTCTCCTTCCACCCACAGCCATCCCCCTCACTCACCTTTCCCACCCGCTCCCCAACCCTCCTGTCCTAGGTCACCCCCACCCCTCCTCTTGTAGCCCCCTCATTGATATTACCCACAAACCCCCTCATGTCCACCACCCCCACATCCCCCTAATCTACACTACTGTAGTGGGGACAGACTGACGGGGGGGGGGATTGTCCCGATGTTCTCCTCCCCACCCCCACTGGATCCTGTCCTCCCAACCCCTCGCCCACCCTTTCCACTCACTCCCCCTACCGACACCCACCTTCCTCTCCTACGTCGTTTCTATCCACCGTCCAACCACCTCAATCCCCCTCTACACCGATTCTTAACTCTCCACCCTTGTCTAACCTTACTCTGAACGTATTCCACTTTCTACCCCTACCTCCACTCGTCCCTACGTTATGAGTCCC
>BLSH010194872.1:312025-333070 GCA_018402905.1 Glandirana rugosa
GCCCCCCCCCCCCCCCCGAGATGGGTTGACCTTATTTGAGGCTCTGATACTGAAGTCTTGTTTTTATTGGTTAAAAATAGCAAACATTGTTATACTTGCCTCCTCTGTGCAGTGGTTTTGCACAGAGCAGCCCAGATCCTCCTCTTCTCGGATCCCTCGCCGGCTATCCTGGTCCCTCCTTTCTACCGAGTGCCCCCACAGCAAGCAGCTTGCTATGGGGGCCCCTGAGTGAACCTCTGCTCTGTGTGTCCATTCAGACATGGAGCCACGGTTTGACCCCACCCTCTCTCTCCCCTCATTGGCTCACTGACTTTAATTGACAGCAGTGGGAGCCATTGGCGCCTGCTGCTGTCTCAGCCAATGAGAAGGGAGAGTCCTGGCCAGCTGAGTCTCTTGTGCAACATTGCTGGATCAAGATGGGGCTCAGGTAAGTATTAGGGGGGTTGAGGGGGCGCTGCTGCACACAGAAGGTTTTTTATCTCAATGCGTGGAATGCATTACGATAAAAAAAACTTCTGCCTTTAGAATCACTTTAATCATTAAATGTTTCAAAAAGTCCTTCAAGTGAGATGAACATTTGAGCCAGGCACTCCTCCAGACACATCCAAGAATTTACCTTCCAGCGTAAGGCACCCTAAGACTGGAACTGTGTTATTGGTTGGATCATCTGGTATAAATAATGGAAAAAATGATTAAAATAAGAAAATTAAACAAGCAGCCACTACATTTATGGACTGTTGGGCTGCAATATATTACATTTTTGCTTTGGGGTTTACCACTACTTTAAAGAGGAGCTCTGGTTGTTTTTGTGAAAATTAGAAGTCAGCAGGTACAAAAACTGTAGTTACTGACTTTTAATAAACAGACATTTACCAGCCCCAGGACCCAGTGGTGTGCTCACCTGAGGGGACTGTCTTTGGTCCCTGGCATTGAGGACCCAACATCTTAACTGTGGGCACCAGCTCTTCACAGTTGGTTGTCCACTGTGCATGTGCGAGCCGCGCTGCACATTGTGAATGGCCCCGCAGTCTTCTTGAACCTGTGATGTGTCCCAGAAGAATGTGGGGAGGGGCGAGGTAAGGAGAACTATCAAAGCCAGGTACCCCTCCCCAGAAAGATTGCCAAATGTCAACGAGGAGGGAAGGAGGAGGCCTTAAAATAGCACTGCCTTCTCTGGGTGGAGTTCCGCTTTAACTCTGGGATATACATGGTTTCTTAATCTGCACAGTCATTGTTGTTGGTTTTCTGTGGTGTGGAAACACAAGTGCTGGCATTACAGACATTTCAAGTACTCTCTTCTATATTTTTGCTTTTCTGCTTGGTGAGATCTCACCAAGATAAAAAATAAGCCAGTGGGTTACTGAGTGGCCTCACTTTTTAAAATGTATGATAGGTAGGGACATCTGGCAGAAACTCAACCCAATGGAAAATGCATCTTTCCAGAGCAAATTGTCCCTCATCTGCCATTTAAAAAGAAAGGTAGTTGATGCATTACATGATACTAATGTATGTAAATGGAAAGTGTGGCTATTTTGATGCCTAATGCGTAATAGGTCAGTATACTGTACAAAGGATTATGATCGGAAAGCTCTAAATTGCAAACATAGATTTCAATCATCCGGTTTAGTCCTAATAGAGTGCTTCACTATTTCAGAATCCATTTGTGTGAGACAGATAAGAAATTGATGCCTAAAATACAAACAAGCTGACATGACACGCAATATGTGAGCTAAACTTTCCCCTTACATTGACATTTTTCTATTGGTGTAAAATACCAGCCTAGGAGGATATATCAATACCCAAATGTAGAATCTTGGTTTTGGGTAAAGCGGGTGAGTGTAGTTTTTACAGTATGTTTACTTCACCTACATAAGTGTGTTTTGCATTGCATCTGCTCATTCATTTCCAAGTCTCAAGGACATACCTGATCTATTTTTGGTCAATGTAGTGTACCACAACTCTTGTGTATTCACATTTATGCATTGTGATATATTTAAGGGTAAGCTGTGCTGATGCGTGTTGGTAGCCTACTAAAAATTAATGTGATGCCTCTCAAACTGCATGTAAAGTACGTGTTGCCAGGCATCTTTTATATACAGTGTATCTGTGGCTCAAGAAGAAGCACAATAAGGCCATGGTGTGGCCTAGCCAGTCTCCAGACCTTAAACATATAGAACATTTATGGAGGGAGCTGAAACTTTGAGTTGCCAAGCGACAGCCAAGAAACCTTAAGGATTTAGAGAAGATCTGTAAAGAAGAGTGGACCAAAATCCCTCCTGAGATGTGTGCAAACCTGGTAACCAACTACAAGAACCGTCTGACCTCTGTGCTTGCCAACAAGGGTTTCTCCACCAAATACTAAGCCATGTTTTGCTTGGAGATAAAATGCTTATTTTACTCACTGAACTGCAACTTAATTTATAACATTTGTGTTTTTCTTGATTTTTGGTTGATATTCTGTCTCTATCATTTAAAATACACCTATGATAAAAATTATAGACCCTCCATTTCTTTGTAAGTGGGCAGGAGATCAAATAATAATTTCCCCCATATATAAATATTATATGTTATATCACATTTAAATATGTATAGCTACACAATTATAATAATACTCTATAAGTCACCATTAATTTATAATAAATATATATATATATATATATATATATATATATATATATTCACAAAAGTGAGTACACCCCTCACATTTTTGTAAATATTTTTATATATTTTTTTCATGTGACAACACTGAAGAAATGACACTTTGCTACAATGTAAAGTAGTGAGTGTACAGCTTGTATAACAGTGTAAATTTGCTGTCCCCTCAAAATAACTCAACACGCAGCCATTCATGTTTAAATATCTGGCAACAAAAGTGAGTACACCCCAAATTGGGCCCAATTAGCCATTTTCCCTCCCCGGTGTCCTGTGACTCATTAGTGTTACAAGGACTCTTTCATACTGGTCACTGGAAGTTCAACAGGGCACCTCATGAACAAAGAACTCTCTGAGGATCTGAAAAAAAGAATTGTTGCTCTACATAAAGATGGCCTAGGCTATAAGAAGATTATGACCCTGAAACTGAGCTGCAGCACGGTGGTCAAGACCATTCAGTGGTTTAACATGACAGGTTCCACCCAGAACAGGCCTTTCCATGGTCGACCAAAGAAGTTGAGTGCACATGCTTAGCGTCATATCCAGAGGTTGTCTTTGGGAAATAGATGTATGATTGCTGCCAGCATTGCTACAGAGGTTGAAGGGGTCAGCCTGTCAGTGCTCAGACCATACGCCGCACACTGCATCAAATTGGTCTGCATGGCTATCGTCCCAGAAGGAAGCCTCTTCTAAAGATGATACACATGAAAGCCCGCAAACAGTTTGCTGAAGACAAGCAGACTAAGGACATGGATTACTGGAACCATGTCCTGTGGTCTGATGAGACCAAGATAAACTTATTTGGTTCAGATGGTGTCAAGCATGTGTAGCGGCAACCAGGTAAGGGTACAAAGACAAGTGTGTCTTGCCTACAGTCAAGCATGGTGATGGGAGTGTCATGGTCTGGGGCTGCAAGAGTGCTGCCGGCACTGGAGAGCTACAGTTCATTAAGGGAACCATGAATGCCAACATGTACTGTGGCATACTGAAGCAAAGCATGATCCCCTCCCTTCGGAGACTGGGCATTATTCCAACATGATAACGACCACTGCTTTGCTAAAAAAGCTGAGGGTAAAGGTGATGGACTGGCCAAGCATGTCTCCAGACCTAAACCCTGTTGAGCATCAATGGGGCATCCTCAAACGGAAGGGGGAGGAGCGCAAAGTGATGTCGTCATGGAGAAGTGGAAGAGGACACCAGTGGCAACCTGTGAAGCTCTGGTGAACTCAATGCCCAAGAGGGTTAAGGCAGTGCTGGAAAATAATGGTGGCCACACAAAATATTGACATTTTGGGCCCAATTTGGACATCTTCACTTAGGGGTGTACTCATGTTTGTTGCCAGCGGTTTAGACATTAATGGCTGTGTGTTGAGTTATTTTGAGGGGACAGCAAATTTACACTGTTATACAAGCTGTACACTCACTACTTTACATTGAAGCAAAGTGTAATTTCTTTAGTGTTGTCACATGAAAAGATAGAATAAAATATTTACAAAAAATGTGAGGGGTGTACTCCTGTTTGTGAGATACTGTGTGTATGTATGTATATTTATATATATATATAGAGAGAGAGAGATAGAGATAGATAGATATAATTTATGTATACAGTATATTACACATGCACAAGTGTGGTTCAATGTTCCCAGGACTTTAGAAGTCCATATTTGTTAACACTCAGGCCCACTGTGGGCTGCTTTGTAAATGTACCCATGTATTAGGGTTAGATCAGGGGTCTCCAAACTTTCTAAACAGATGTCCAGTTTATTGTCCTTCAGGCCTCAGGGGGCCAGAATTTGGTCATTGGGAGAAGAAAATGCCCCAGTGTCAATGGCAGTAAACCATGCCCCATTTTTGGTATCAATGAGAGGAATAGCACACCATCATTGGTGTCAGTGGGAGGAATAGTGCTCCATCATTCATTGGTGTCAGTGGGAGGAATTTTGCCCCATCATTGATGTCAGTGGCAAGAATAATGCCCCATCATTGGTGTCAGTGGGAGGAATGGTGCCCCATCATTGGTGTCAGTGGGAGGAATTTTGCCCCATCGTTGATGTCAGTGGCAAGAATAATGCCCCATCATTGGTGTCAGTAGGAGAAATGATGCCCCTGGGGGCCATATAAAAGCAAGTAAAGGGCCACATCTGGCCCCTGGGCCGCAGTTTGGAGATCACTAGGTTAGATGATCATTTGGTTAGGGAGGAAAGAAATAAGTACACATGTTTACATTAGTTCTCGCTTGCAGGCTTCCTCTTCCCCATGCAACTGGTACCCTGAAGCTGCTTCACCTTGCTCCCTGACCAGTCGCAGCTCTCTGATGTCATTATGTACAATGCAAGAGCTGCAGTCCTGCATTCTATGCAAGGAAAGCATGAGGATGGGATATGTCAGACAGTGAAGGAGCAATCTGGCCACGGGGGGGAGTTAGGTAAATACTGATTTGTACTTATTCCTTCTCCCCCTAGCCAAACATGCATTTAACTTATGCAGTGCGAGGGGACCCCACTACATAGATACATTTAATAGCAGCCTGAAGTGGAGCTTTAAATCCTTTCCAGGTACACATTTATGCCAAATGAAGGACAGGTGCAATTCAGTGCAGTCATGGTGCATCTATTAAAACAAAGTGTAATTGTGTTATATTATTGCCTTAAATACAACACTGGATTAACTAAATAAATAAAACTATCACATTAGAGGACCCCTGTGTTCACAACAAAGTGCAGGATGAAACTTCATTCCTCATTCAGACAGCTTTTCTCCATACAGAAGATTCTGTTTTTACGGTTTGCATTCAATTAATTCAGAGCCTTCCAACCCAGAGACCCAAGGGATAATTAGAATCATTATGTAACGTGTCCATATAATAAGGGATCTGATTGTCTGTGAATGATCCTCTTTTCACTTAAGATACACTTCCACTATTCAATGTACTGTTGAGTCATCTGGCCTGCTGACTTTATATTCTGCTTATATTTTGCCTTCCCCAGTTCCTCATTTCCTAGATCTTTAACATGCTAATGAATTTATTAAATAAAACCTTTGTGTTTTTATTATATAACTTATGTAAGATCAGTGATGTAGTCACTGGGTCTCTGTGCTTTTTAATGTAATACAGGCACATCATGGCTGACCTCAGTACTGCTCTTTAGAACCCTCAGCCTTGATACAGGTCTTTTGGAGGAGTTATGCAAATATCAAAATGCCTTGATGAGCTGATGTCAGTCTGGAGGAGTGGGCTTCCCTAGGAAGGATGCATTCATAGGCAGACTGCCTTAGGCAATGTTCACATGTGATGCAGAGTGTCCGTGCTTGAAATAACTGAAATTCAATTGATAAAAAGGATGGGCAAGGGTCAGTCTGGCTGGAGAGGAAAGACCCTAGATGATGTTGGACAACTTCCAAGTGAGGTGGGATTTGCCTGGCTTGCTGCACATTTTAATGCACACTGTGCGAAGATAACTGTGTGCAGTTAAATCAGAGTAAGCAATTTCAGTACAGGAGAGGGGCCTGCACAACCTTGCAAGTCTGAAGCCAAGGGTGGAGATCAATTTTAAAGCTGGATTCACAACTTTGCAGTGTATAACTGCATGCATGTTAATGTGCTTTGTAAAAAGATTCCCCATTCATATTGAATGGACTACCAATGTGCCACAACACACTTTCAGCACACCAAAGCACACAGATTGTTAACATCTGTGCTTTGTGGTGTGCTAAGTGTAGGTCTGTTTGGTGCATTGGGGTGCCACTAAAAAAGAATGGAGCCGCCACATGCCACAATCTGTGTGTTTCTACTCATTACTTGTTATGCATTAGTGTGTTATACTGCTCTCCATCCATTAGGGGGAAGCATTGCAAATATGCTGACTTCTTTATTGTTCTGGTAGAGCTATGTATTTTGGAACATCTATGGTTCCTGTATGTCTGTGTTGCATTAAGTAAAAGAGTGCTGTGAATGCCTGTCCATGTTGATGGGGACAAGAGCCTCTTCCTGACAACCCTGGGATGTGGTTGTCAGGGTCTGGGGGGCTTATCAGAATCTGGAAGCCTCCTTTAACAAGGGGGCCCCAAGATCCCGCCCCCCCACTCATTCACCAAAAAAGTGTCAAAAAAGAAAAAACCACAGGAGACAATTAGGGACAAGTCCTTTATTAAAAAAGAAAAAAAAGTGTCCCCCAATGTAATCCATCGTCAATCACAGCACGTGACAACCGGAGAAATATGAAAAACCAAAACAGCTTCTCCCTAATGGGAGGCTCCCACTGACGAACCTATTTTTGCTTTGACAGTTTATTTATACCAAGTGATGTGCCCACCCAGTGATGTGCCACCCAGTGACGTCACCGGGTGGCACCGTACTAGCCTTTATAAGAGCTGTCAAATGGAAAAAGACAGCAGTCAGCAGGAGCCTCCCATCGAGGAGGAGCTTTTTTGGGAATTTTTTTTCTGTCCGTCGTGCACCATGATTGACGTGGATGTACATGGTGGGACACTTTTATAAAGGACTTGTCTCTAAATGTCTCCTGTGTTTTTTCTTTATTGCCACTTATTTGGTGAATCAGTAGGGGTACAATGTACCCAAAACTCATTCACATGGGTGAGCGGGATCTGGTGGCTTACAGATTCCGATAAGTCCCACACCCGCAGACCCCCACAACTACCGGCAGGGGTTGTGGGGAAGAGACCCTTCTCCCCATCAACATGGGGACAAGATGCTTTGGGGGGGGCCCCAAAGCACCCAGCCCATGTTGAGGGCATGTGGCCTGGTACGGTTCGGAGCCCTGCCAGGCTGCGTGCTCGGATAAGGGTCTAGTATGGATCTTGGGGGGACACCCACACCAATTTTTTTTTAATTTTGGCGAGGGGTTCCCCTTAAAATCCATTTTTTTGGGGGGACCCCCACAACATTTAAATGTGTATATATATATATATACAGTATCTCACAAAAGTGAGTACACCCCTCACATTTTTTTAAATATTTTATTATATCTTTTCATGTGACAACACCAAAGAAATGACACTTTGCTACAATGTAAAGTGGTAAGTGAACAGCTTGTATAACAGTGTAAATTTGTTGTCCCCTCAAAATAACTCAACACACAGCCATTAATGTTTAAACCGCTGGTAACAAAAGTGAGTACACCCCTAAGTGAAAATGTCCAAATTGGGCCCAAAATGTCAATATTTTGTGTGGCCACCATTATTTTCCAACACTGCCTTAACCCTTTTGGGCATGGAGTTCACCAGAGCTTCACGGGTTGCCACTGGAGTCCTCTTCCACTCCTCCATGACGACATTATGGAGCTGGCGGATGTTAGAGACCTTGCACTCCTCAACTTCCATTTGAGGATACCCCACAGATGCTCAATAGGGTTTAGGTCTGGAGACAGGCTTGGCCAGTCCATAACCTTTACCCTCAGCTTCTTTACCAAGGCAGTGGTCATCTTAGAGGTGTATTTGGGGTCATTATCATGTCGGAATATTGCCCTGCGGCCCAGTTTTCGAAGGGAGGGGATCATGCTCTGCTTCAGTATGTCACAGTACATGTTGCCATTCATGGCTCCCTCAATGAACTGTAGCTCCCCAGTGCCAGCAGCACTCATGCAGCCCCAGACCATGATACTTCCACCACCATGCTTGACTGTAGGCAAGACACACTTTGTACTTCTCACCTGGTTGCCGCTACACACGCTTCTGAACAAAATAAGTTTATATTGATCTCATCAGACCACACATGGTTTCAGTAATCCACGTCCTTAGTCTGCTTGTCTTCAGAAAATTGTTTGCAGGCTTTGTTGTGCTTTATCTTTAGAAGAGGCTTCCTTCTGAGATAACAGCTATACATACCAATTTGATGCAGTGTGGGGCGTATGGTCTGAGCACTGACAGGCTGGCCCCCCCCACCCCTTCAACCTCTGCAGAAATGTTGGCAGCACTATGTCTATTTCCCAAAGACAACCTCTGGATATGACGCTGAGCACATGCACTCAACTTCTTTGGTCATCCATGATGAGGTCTGTTCTGAGTGAAGCCTGTCCTTTTAAACCGCTGTATGGTCTTGGCCACCGTGCTGCAGCTCAATTTTAGGGTCTCGGCAACCTTCTTATAGCCTAGGCCATCTTTATGTAGCACGACAATTCTTTTTTGCAGATCCTCAGAGAGTTCTTTGCCATGAGGTGCCATGTTGAACTTCCAGTGACCACTATGAGAGAGTGAGAGCTATAACACCAACTTTAACACACCTGCTCCCCATTCACACCTGAGACCTTGTAACACTAACGAGTCACATGACACCGGGGAGAGAAAATGGCTAATTGGACCCAATTTGGACATTTTCACTTAGGGGTGTACTCACTTTTGTTGCCAGCGGTTTAGACATTAATGGCTGTGTGTTGTTATTTTGAGGGGACAGCAAATGTACACTGTTATACAAGCTGTACACTCACTACTTTACATTGTAGAAAAGTATAATTTCTTCAGTGTTGTCACATGAAAAGATATAATAAAATATTTACCAAAATGTGAGGGGTGTATTCACTTTTGTGAGGTACTATATATATATATATATATATTATACTGTATATATATATATATATATATATATATATATATATATATATATATATTCTTGCACTGCTTGCACTGACAGTATATAGTCTACAGTGAATGCAACGCATATATATATATATATATTCCAACACTACCTGCAATGATTGTATATACTGTACATTATATCTATATACTCTACGCTGTTTCTATATACTACACATGCTTGCACTGACTGTATATACTCTACATTGTATCTATATACTACACTGCCTACACGCCACTAACTAACCGAGCTAAACTAGCTGCTAGCTCCACTTTCACACACTACATACTGCCGCTGTTCAAGAGGCCTTATATAGTGTGGGGCATGGACTGACATCCCTGACCCATGATTGGCCAAAGGCATCCTGCCTTTGGCCAATCATGGCTCTCACAGCAGAGCGCACTGTGATTGTTCAAAGCATGCAGGTCATGTGCATGCTTTGGCCAATCTGCGGGTGTCATTTCCCCAGGATCTCCCATTGCATTATTGGGCGTTCAGCGGCACTCAAATTTGCCGTGAACGCCCCATCATGTTCTAAATTCGGCCAATGGGCGAATGCCCAATGTTCACTCGAACATCGGGCCCATCCCTAGTCACTCATGCTGGATGCCTATGACTGTGATATCGAATATCATCCTGGCAAGAATATCACTCATGCTGATGGCTTGAGCCTGTTGCCTTTGTTTTCTCCTGATTTCCTTGTGCCTCCTGTGCCTGAGGTTCTCATGTTGGAATCTATTCCAAACCCTACATTACATGCTAGAGACATTGCTGGTATGACTGCTGAAGATCCAATGCTGGCCTGTGTGCTCAACTGGGTGTGGAGGGGATGGACCAAATCAAAAGTTGAAGAGAAGTTTAAACTATTTTAGTGGGCAAAATGAACTGTCTGCCTATAAAGGTTGCCTATTATGAGGAAACAAAGTGGTAATTCCAAAGGCAGGACAAGCTCAAGTACTGCATGCTCTCCACGAAGGACATCCTAGAATAGTCCACGTGAAAGCATTAGCCAGAAGTTATGTTTGGTGGCCTAAAATGGATGAGGTTATTGAGAAGTGGGTACAGAACTGTGTACCATGTCAATCCACCCGTTATACTCCACCTAAAGCCTCACTACATCCCTGGGAATTGACTAGGTCACCTTGGTCACGGTTGCATATAGATTTTATGGGGCCTTTTTTTCAAGGACAGATTCTTTTTTAGTTGTCGATTCCTTCTCAAAATGGCTGGAAGTTGTATCATTACATCCCTCACCTCAGCCACCGTCATAGGAGTTTTAAGGAGGCTATTTGCTGCACATAGGTTGCCAGATACAATCGTGTCTGATAATGGAAAGCAATTTACCTCGTCAGAATTCAAAACCTTTATGGCAAGCAATCTTATTCGACATGTTACGATTGCACCATTTCACCAATTATCAAATGGTCAAGCTGAACGTATGGTTCAGACCACCAAATACTCATTGAGGAGAATTGTTCAAGGAGAATGGACTCAGAGACTTGCAACAACATGTGACACCATGCTCAAGCACTGGTTGTTGCCCAGCAGAGCTCCTAATGAACTTTCGTCTAAAAACATGTTTGGATCGTTTATACCCTGATCTGACATCGGAGTTACAAGAAAAGTAAGAATTGCATTTTAAAAAGGATGCTGATGTTTCTGTGAGAGTGTTTGAGCCTGACAGTGCTGTCTATGTCAGAAACTATGCTGCTGGGCCTCGTTGTATACCGGCAAAGGTGCTTGCGGCTACAGGACCTTTGTCATACAAAATACAAATTAATGATGGTAGAATATTACAAAGGCACGTTGATCAGATCCGAGAAAGAATTGGTGAAATCATACCTGCTGCTGGTTCTAGTGGTGCTGGGATTCCAGTGATGCCAAATCATGGTGAACCATTGGTTGATACAGGTGCTATTCCTCCAGTAAATGTTGTTGCAGAGACAGTTTCTCTCAGTCCCTCTGACACAGCACAAGAAGAATTGCACCCAACTGAGGGACCCAGGGAACTGTCTCAAACAGTGGTCCTTAGGCATCCAAGGAGAAATATTCACCCTCCCAGTTATCTCAAAGACTTTGAGGTCTAAGGGGAAGGAGTGTTATGTATTAGTGTGTTATACTGCTCCCCATCCAGTAGGGGGAAGCATTGTAAATATGTTTACTTCTTTATTGTTCTGGTAGAGCTATGGTTCCTGTATGTCTGTGTTGCATAGACAGTGCAGGGAGGGGAAGATCTATGCATGCAGGATAAAAACAGATGTTTTATATAATGCAGAGGATTAACCCCTTAAGTTCCACTGTGAGTATAACAAGCATGCTA
Organism: Glandirana rugosa; assembly: GCA_018402905.1. Lineage (NCBI taxonomy): Eukaryota > Metazoa > Chordata > Amphibia > Anura > Ranidae > Glandirana > Glandirana rugosa. Next base: position 323,587 of record BLSH010194872.1, read on the forward strand.
TGCTGCATATACAGACTGATTTTACTGCTGTGGTTTTAGTAACACTTTAAGTAAAAGAGTCCTGTATATGCCTGTCCATGTCGATGGTTCAAATACAGTTTAAAATACACAAAATTACTGCAGTGCAAAGATGTGAACCAGTAATGAGAAGAATAAGGGATTCCCGCATCGCACCCGACTTGCAGGTAGTTCACACTGCTATATGCGAACTGTGGGGAGTGCCAATAGAATGCTAATGACACACCCAAATCAGTTTGCGTATTGCACTGCGAACTGCAAACTCGCACAGGAATTGGATCACATGGGTATGAACTTCCATGCAATCCGATTGTGCTGCGGATCAAAAAAGGGTCCTGTATGAGTTTGGTCTGAATGCAATAGGATTTCAGCCATACTATCTGTATGGCGGAAATCAAATCGCACAGAGATCACATGTGACTTGCACTGCAGTGCGTTGTGAATCACATCCGATCTCAGACCCCGCTGCAGTGTGAACCAGCCCTAAATGCTAGTTGTCTGGCTGTGTGCTGACCCTCTAGCTTGATGCAGATCAGGAAAGCCAGAAGTTCTTATCTGTTCTGAGTTAGTAAATGAAAACATTTGACATTAGATGGTCACCGTGACTGCCAGGCAACCAGCATTTTCAGGTTTCCTACCTAAAGCCTCATTAAACATTTAGCCAGGCAAGTCCTGTTAAAGCTGAACTCTGGGTAGGTGAAAAAAAAATGCAACTCTTATTCATTCATATATTCTTAAATGTATTTTAATGCAAGTGTAAGTATGAATATGACTTGACATTGGTCTCCTGCAATCTCTGTATGGCAGAGCTCAGACTGGAGGAGGGAGAAGCAGTGCAAGGAGCCAATCAAGTGTGCTGCAGTGCTTATATGTTAACAAGAAACATGCTGATAGAAGAAGGTGCAGAGTGACAGAGAGATAAGCTCATCTTCTCCTTCACTGTCCAATCACAGGGTATGGGTGGGGAGGAAACCAGCAGGGGTTCTTTAACATGCCCAGCAGTGCTTCTCGCCAGGGGTGAATGGGGCTGGGGGCAGGGAGGCAATCAATGGCCTGTAAAAAGGCAGCACTGCTTTTGGTGCCTTACCGAGTGCAGGATGAGGGCAAGGACAGAGCACACGCCGCCCCCCCCCCCCTCCGCATCATGGATGGTGTACTTGGAGTCCAAGCAGAAGTTGGCTCCATGCCCCACCAGAGGCTCTTCTCCTCCAGCTAGTCCTGACCAAGTCACCCCAGCTCCGCCCTGCAGCCCCCCAGCCGCCCCGTGCCAGAAAGTCTGGGAACCCAGAGTTGGTGCAGCAGGCACTGTCCAGCCTGACCCGGTTAGCAGAGAGTACCTGGTTCGAAGATTCAGCCTGGGATGGGGGTCGGGATCGGGTTGCCACCTGTCCAGGATTCACCCGGACAGTCCAGGTTTTGAATCACGTGTCTGAGTTTCAGTCTGCCTGAAACCCGAACACATTATTCAGACAGGGCTGTGGCTCCCCAAGTAAATGAGATAGTTACACAGAAATCTGTTGCCGTCCGGCTGTCTGGGGGCAAGTTCGGCATCACTGAGGGGGTAGGATGATGACATCAACAAGAGCAATTTGGCCACACCCACTGTTTGCAGCAGCATAGCGCAATGCATCATTACTCTCCTTGGGGCACCCAAAGGTGCCCAAGGTCTTTTATAATCCTATAGTATATACTGCGGCAGTCAGCCCCTGCTTACCGTCCGCTGAAAAGCAATCCACAGTGGATTGCTTTTAAGAGGGCGGTATAACCGCAGCTGGCAGGCATTCGGGAGGTGCTTACCACCTGCTGAAAAGCAATCCACGGTGGATTGATTTTAAGAGGGCGGTATAATCGCAGCTGGCATCCATTCGGGAGGTGCTTACCACCTGCTGAAAAGCAATCCACGGTAGATTGCTTTTAAACGGGAGATATAGCAGGCAGGTGTTCAGGAGCTGTAATGTTAGACTTTAGGTGGGCAACAAGGGGGAAACCTATTTCTACTACCATTCTGCCACCCATGTGAAAGAGCCCTAGAAAAAAAATCAGATCCTCTCCCCTGCCAAACAAGACTGTGCTGTATAAATCTCAGAACTGGATGGACAAAATACAAATTCCCTGACGGGTAAAGTGACAGAAATATATGTATTTTGTCTAAAAATGTAGCTGTTTTCCTGGAGTTAAAGTGTTCCTAAACCCAGTAATATGAAAATAGTTCATCTGCCTCCCCACAGTGCCCACAGCTTATAAATCTTCATTTTACATTAATATATTGCCACTATATACCTTATTAGCTGATCTGTATACCACGGTCAGTGATAAACAGCACAGTTTCTCCAGAACTGTGTGTTCAGGTAGGAGGAGATTTCCACTACAGCCTGTATACACGCCCACATGTCAATATCATGTGACCTGGCTAGCTCTGAGAACAAGTGAGTGTTCTCTCCAGCATACAAGAAACAACTGAGCATGTGCAGAAGGACTACCCTGCCTGTGTTAAGCTGGCCTTCCCCAGATAGACAGTGCAGGGAAGGGAAGATCTATGCATACTGGATAACACAGCCTTTTTACACAATGCAGAAGTTTAACCCCTAAAAGTGGTAGTAAACCCTCCTATCATTTTCAGCCAAGGAAGCTGCCATCTTGGCCTCTGTTTAATCTTCAATTGCCATGATGCTGATCAGCTATGACACCAGCCATTGGATGGTTTGACAGTTTGGTTTAGAGCCCAACCAATGGGAGTGTTACATTTCCGGCACGTGCCGGAAATGGAACTGTTTTTTAAACTGTTAAATGGATGGGTTTACTACCACTTTAAGTTCCACAGTGAGTATAACAAGCATTCTATGCTGCATATGCAGACTGATTTTACGGTTGTGGTTTTAATAACACTTTAAGAATATGCACCAGAGCCTTTACTTTTGAAAATATACATTACACACAGACATTGTTTTAAATCTGCAAATTTTGGATGGAAAACACAAACTGGAGTTGGGTTTACCTTTTTGATGAGACTATGCATTCCTTATACACATTAAACTATTTAATCTGTGTCTCAATACATTTGTATGTCTGGTCTGAATGGGGAACTAAATACACAGCAGTTTGCAAGCTTTATCTATTGAGATCAATATACCTATTGACTGGTCTCTTCAATGAAGCAGGCGTCAGCCCATGCCCTGACAAGTTCATTAATGAATCATCAGTAAGCAAACGCCTGTCTCTCCTGCTCTGGCTGCGTCCCCTCCAATGTGTTTGCTAACTTGCAGCAAGTGGATGAGCACTGCAGCCCTGCACTTCCACTTAGCATTAGGAGTGGAGTGTGGGGAGGACTTCGCTGCAGTCATTTCCAAGCCTGCTTAGGAAAGGCTCATCCTCATAGGGGACTGAGGTTTAAAGGTGATTGGCTAAAGGCCTAGGGCAGTGCAGTGATTGGATCAAAGGATTGAGTCACCTCGGTGGTGATTTAATTTTATTCTCTGAAATTCCCACATGTGAGCCTGGAGAAGTGAAGCAAACAGACTGACAGACAGAAGGGGCTTGCTATCAGGACCAGATTTGATTTTTATTTTTTTTTTTGAATAAAATAAGGGTGCTTCCCAAGCTGTCGGAACAAATGAGGAGGCTTTACAAAAGAAAAGCGCGCAATTAAATTAGGGGATCTGAAACTTTCAACGCAAGAACAGAATATCAACAAGTCAAGTATGTCAAAGCAGGCAGTATTCAAAGGTAAGGACCTCTTTTATTTAATATTCTTTATAGGAAAAAAAAACTGCGTTAGAGTTTAAGTGTACAGAATAATATGTGGTGCTTTGGGAGTCATACAGAGGTAAGGTGATGAGAGGCCAGGACACAAGGATTAGAGGAAAGAGAGACAGGCTTAAGGGAAACAGACAAAATCACTTGATCCTTATTGAAGAGGTGAAAAGAAAAACACCACAGAGAAACAGGATGTAAACTGGCACGCAAAGGCGAAAAACACTTCTGAGCCATTAATAAAATAGGGGAAAAGGAGGATGCATAATTAAAAAAAACAGGGACAGTTAGAAAAGCAGGGGGCAGGAAAACAATGAACTCTGTGTATATTTCCAAAATGTGTATAATTTTTTCTAAAGTTTGTATTGTTGTGTAATTACGTATTTTTAAATATTATGTGATGTAAAGAAGTAGCCAATTGCATGACTGTAGGAAAGTCAAGATTATTATTATTACATCAATATCATCATCATCACCAGCATATTATTATTATTACCAGTAGTAGTGGTATAATATTATTATTATTATTATTATTAATATTATTATAGATTATTTATTATTATATTATTATTATTATTATTATTATTATGATGGTTATTATTTTAGCTGTAAACTAACATTTTCTAAATTAAGAGCAGCAGTGCAGTGACCATGGGCAAAATGCGGTAACCCATTTTTTTTGTGGTAATTCAGAGATTATGCTTGGATTAGTTGTTCTGGATTTCTGTACTTTGTACCTGGCCACTGCCTGTAGCATTCGTTACTTTACTAAATAGTCCAGTAAGTTTAAGGATAGATCGCTTCTTTCCAAAAATTGTAGAACTTTATAGAAACATTGAAAAGTGATTGTAGAAAAAAACATATTAGTCAATCAAGTATGCTCATTTTTTAAATTTTCTTTTGGTTTTTGTTTGTTTTTTTTTTTTGTTTTTTTGTCTGAGTATTGATCTATGTTTGTCCCAAGCATGTTTGAAGCCATTTACTGTTGACTGTCTCACTACCTCTGCTGGTAGTTTATGTCAAGCATCAACTAACCTTTCAGTAAAATAATACTTTCTAAAATTAGTTTTGAACTTTCCTCCAGTTAGTTTGAGGTCATGTCCCTGTGTTCTTGATATTGGTTTTATATTGAAAAAACTGCCTTCCTGAACCTTATTCATCCTCTTGATGTATTTAAAGGTTTCAATCATGTCTCCCCTCTCCCTTCTTTCCTCCAGACTGTACATATTAAGTTCCTGAAGTCGCTCTCAATATGTTTTATCCCTCAGAACTTTCACCATTTTTGTCACCCGTCTCTGGATTCCCTCTATCTTATCAATATCTTTTTGTAAGTGAGGTCTCCAGAACTGGACACAGTATTCTAAGTGAGGTCTCACTAAAGATCTATATAGAGGAATCAGAACCTCCTTCCTCCTGCTGATGATCCCTCTAGTGATGCATCCTAGAATTCTATTCGCTCGTGTGACTTTCTTATCGTTTTTGATTAGTATGACTTTTTTATAGTGTTTTTGGTCAGATCATATCCAAGCTTCTACCTAGTAGTCTAAAAAAAAACATGTGCTGTTATGTTAGCCACATCCATTGCAATCCATTGATTACAATCAAGTTTACTTTTGTTTTGGTCTTCTGGTTCTTCATACCATGGTTCCCACACATGGCATTAAAAACTGATAAATGCATGTTTTAAATCATTCTATTTAAGGTCCCACACAATGATAAAGAGCCACCCTTGCAATTTGGTGTAAGAATAATCTATATTACATCATAGTCAAAGGCTCAAGGGGAATAGGCCCTAAAACATTGTGAAATTTCTTTATGCACCTAAACGTTCTGATTGTACAGACATGCTAACTGCCACAGATGACATCCAAATGGCACAGTTAAATATACAGTACATAACTACTGGAAAACATTTTCAAGTTCATCATTCTTTCATATACTTCCATCCTGCATTTTTCACATACTGCGGTTTTTTTTTTTTAGGGGGGTGTACACTTATGTGTTCTTTTGCATACATTTCAGCATCAGTTTAGTAAACGTGCAGTCTCTAAAAAATGTGTAACCAGCATTAGTAGTATCTAAGGAGGACAGAAATATGTTATTATTATGAAACTTCTTATAGCAGTCAGTAAAAAAAAAATAACACTATGTATATATTACTGGTAAGTAACAACATAAGAATTATAAATGCAGGTATCGTACAGGCAAACAAGATTTTCCATTGCACTCTTTACTTTGTTGGACTTGTTTTATTACCAACCAAAGTAGTCACTTAAGCCCATTAATATTTAAAATGTACTATATGTGCAGGCAATTTTTTTTTCGTTTTAGTTTTGGATATAGTGGGGAAGGTTTAGAACCACTGTTCAGTTTTAACCACTATCCGGGTCTCTCCAACAGCAATACAGAAATATATATTTTTTTAAGTAGAATAGGGTAAAGCTAGAACCCCTATCACCTTTTTCATTGTTTTCTGTGTCCCTTTTTCATTGTTGCCTGTGCCCCTTTTTCATTGTTTTCTGTGTCCCTTTTTCACATTTTCATTGTTGTCTGTGTCCCTTTTTCATTGTTGTCTGTGTCCCTTTTTTCACTTCCTGTCTGGTGATACCATTGTCACCAGAGCCTCATTAGCAGTAAAACTCAACAGTGGTTCAGCTCCTTCCCCGTTCTTTCTAACACTAAAGAAGAAATGATTTGGACACACAAATCGTGATCTAGTTTAGATAAATAGACAGAGATCTAGGCTGTTGAGCTTTGATCTTAGTTCATAATGTTCTGTGTTAGGTATATTTATTAATCCTTAAACTTTATGGTATAGGGCTTATAATAGCAGGCAGTGCTACCCTTTGAGAATGTACCTAGTGGTTAAAGTCTATTATAAAACAGCCAAGGAATTCACAAACTGGAACTATGGTTGTATGCATAAGGGGATCATATCAATTTATTATTAAGTTATTATTATTTAATTCTGAAATAACCCCTGTTTTCTCTACATCACATCTTGCATCTCTTATCTGTGTTTTTTACAGAGACAAAATATAAGGTGATTTGTCTCTTACATACACAATAAAAAACAACCAACCTGCTTTCTGTTTTCTTCATAGAGAGTTTCTAAACAAAATACGACATGCCACTCTTAAAAACCCACAGCATCCAATTATTTGTGGAACAGCTGTAAAATGATGTAGGGTGAAATAGGATCATTATAGGTTATAATATTCTTGTAGTACTTCTAGTTTTTTGACTGCCCTACGCAAGGGTTAGTATACCAAAAGGTGACATTTAAGATATAGGTGGAGTCTGATCATCTGACTCAGCTCCTGGCTTCTTAAATGTCTCATACTGGAGTGGCGAAACCTCCCGACTCTACTCCACCTGGAGGATATATGCCAACTGTGCATTCCAGCTCCTCCTGATCTGTTCTACATAATATCAAAAAATAAAAAATCCAGGGAGAGTGGAACCCCTCCTAAAGGGCACAGCAGATGTGCATATCTAGCAACTTCTTATCTCTAAGAGTTTTAAGAAACTGACACTTAGTTGTACTATGGTAATGCACACTGCAATTTGTAGAAAGTACGTAACTAATATTAACCTCACAAATGCTACATTTATTGTGCAATAAAATTGGATCCAGGTAGAATTCAATCTTTAAATGATTATATATTCAAAAGTAAGGACCGACTATGCAATCATTATACTTGTGTAATCACATTGCTCATTATATACCCTAAGTCTTATGCATGTTCTATTGTTTTCTGAGCTGTAATATCTCATTACACACAACAACTTAGATTCTCCCAATTTAGGTTTACCGGCCGTTTCTATGTCTCTTTATTAGGACCTGTTCTGGTAGCAGTTATTTCTCATTTCCTGTAATTTACACCTTCCTATAAATTAGAATTGATAGGATATCAAAAAATTATAAAAAAGATTTTGTATGAGTAATTTATAACATTTTTATTAGTAATATCCAGGGCTGTCTTTAACGCATTGCAAAAGGACAGCTGCCCCGGGCCCAGTCGTTGTTGTGGGGCCCAAATGAGCTGCGCACTGCCAGAAAATAGTGGATTTGGGAGGGCCCAAAAAAAGTTTGCCCAGTGTCCAATCAATATTAAAGATGGCCCTGGTAATATAAAATGTGCTGGCCCTGTCACTAATTGAAGGCACAGAATATATTACTGAAGAAGATGTCCATAAAATAATTGCTACTTGGATCAGGGAAAGTTTAAATATATAGAATGCATATTTGGTACTGCTGTACCTTTCTAACAACTAGCTCTAAATCCACCTCAGCAAGCTAAACATCTCAAACCTCCCCCTCGTGATTTGCTTACTTAAGTTCCAGAGCTGCTCCTCCAGACATGAAGTCTCAAAAAATGGCTCCATTCATGTCAATAGAGGAGTCAATATGCAAGTGTGACCAACAGGGAATAGGTCTATGTTGGAAAAGCTGGTAAACTTGAGAAGGCAGCAGCGCTGGAATTAAGGTGAAAGGGCAACTGAGGAGGAAAGGTGGTTGTGGGTGGGTGTTTTAGAACAATTTAGGCTGGCCATAGATGGTTCAAATCGCAGCCAGTTCAGCAGGAACTGGCCAAGATTAGATCCGTGTGTGGGCAGGCTGAATGTACCAAGTCGATCCATCATTCAACTTGGGTACAACCAGCCTGCCAGATTTGCTTGCACTTATTGGTAGTGGCTGCTATAGCCGCTTACAATAATCACTGTCTTCTCCTGGCAGGGGCAGCTTCCATAGAAACTGCCATAGAAAATGAAACACTTGTGGTTCCATTGGAGTTGATTTACTAAAGGCAAATCCACTGTGCACTACAAGTGCACCTGGAATTGCAGTTGCTGTAGATCTTGGGGAAGAGCTGAAATGAAGGTTCAGGAGGGCAGTCTTTTCAATATGAAACCAAAATCAAGAACACGGGGACATGACCTCAAACTAACTGGGGGGAAGTTCAAAACTAATCTTAGAAAGTATTATTTTACTGAAAGGGTGGTTGATGATTGGAATAAACTACCAACAGAGGTTGTGAGACAGTCAACAGTAAATGGCTTCAAACATGCTTGGGATAAACATAAATCCATAGTCCGACAGCAAGGTTAATGTAAAAAAAAAAAAATAAAAAGGGGCAGACTCGATGGACTACTCAGTCTTTTTCTGCCGTCACTTTTCTATGTTTCTGTTTCTATGTAAACACTGCTGATTTCTATCATCCAATCATGTGCAAGCAAAATTGCTGTTTTTTTATTGTCCTTGCATGTCTCCCTCAAAACTACAGTGAATGCACTTGTAATGCACAGTGGATTTGCCTTTAGTAAATAATCCCCAATGTTTTGCTCTTTAACTCAATAGCAGACAGTTGTATGGAGTCAGGAGCATTTGCGCTGTTTCTACACATTGAAACCAGACGATAACTCAATTTCTCGTTTTGTAACCCCTAATAAATGATTTCCGTTTAGGTGACACGTAATGTTCACGTAAGTGACATCAAAACTCCCTCTGTACGTTCCTGTTATTTTTTTGTCGTTAAAACGAACGTGTACTAACCTACTATCTTTAGTCGTCACAAATGTATCTTTGTCTTTGTATCTTTTCACTGCCGTCTTTTTCTGACTCATCAGGTAGCTCAGACGGGGAAAAATAAAAAAAAAAAAATGTAATTGGAACGACAGCCTGATACCTAAATACAAATAGGGTTCGTACAAA
>BLSH010194872.1:333650-346500 GCA_018402905.1 Glandirana rugosa
AAACTAAGAAAACTACCTTGACCCTGAGTACCTATCTTCTCGACAGAGGTCGACAAGGCCGGTAATAAATGGGAACTAATCCACCGAATTGAATTTTTACCAGAAGGATTTACCAGACTAGATACCTGTCCCAGTGGTGTCCACCTTACACACGACGAACCGAGAGGCGTAGAGGTCGTGGCCAGGTTCTACCTTCCTAAATAAAATTAGGAAGACCATTTTTAAGTTAAGCCACCTAATCAAGGGTAAATAATGGCCGGAACAGCTGGAGACAGCTCTTCTATCCATGAGTCCCAGTTCCATCAAAAGAATCAAACGAGGCCTTTCGATTTCTCATCTTAGCTGGCCAAGCTCTGATTTCCAGGCACTAGAAATCTTCCAATGTCCTTACAATTAGGGAATAGGTAACTGAATTGAATCATGTAATGAGGATGGAAGAGTTACTTGCTGATGCCCTTGAGGTTTTTTTTTTAATTTAAGGACTTGAGGTTTATGTGGATGGGGTTCTCCACATCACCCAAACTATTATCTTTCCTTGGATAATTGGAAAACCTGGCTTTTCTTGACCTGTTAGATCCCATCCCCACTTCTGCCGCCGTTCAAGTGGTAACTTGGGTCTGTTACTTACTAGATGTTGGATTTCAGTCCATATTCACATTGATACATAGTCCATATTTCATTTTTGTATCAACAGTGTATATTATTCACTTTTATTCTGACACAGATATGTGTGGAAAGTATGTAACAGATTTCTTGTGCCACAAATTCAATAAAAGAAATGCATTCTTTAAAAAAAATACAGTTAATGAACTGAACTCTCTGAACTGTGAGACCACAACTATTTCCCTCACTGGACCCCACAGTCACCACCTATGAGACTGAGCTGTTGTAGGTTTGGTTGGCTTATTTCCTAGAGCTACCAGAGATGCAGATTGAGCAGATACTGCAGGATCCTGCTCAGATATCTGCAGTGCTCCCAGTTGGTTCTGGCCTGGAAAATATGAGTTCTAAGGATCTTTATTCAATACCTGTGCCCAGAGGATGAAGAAGAGGAGTTCCCCACACCACCTATGTACCCACTAGCTTAGGAGCCTATCACGTTGTACCTAGTAAAAACTAGTAGCTGAGGAGGCTTTTCTTCTGCCCAACACTGCTGAAGTTGGTGACAGAGAGTGTGAGGGCACAGAGTAGCATGAGTACAGGAGTTTGCAGGCTGGACCTGATCTATGCTGCAGCCAAATGAGTAGAGCTGGAAGCTGCAGATCAGTGCACAGTAACCAGACACAGTAACAACTTGGTAATGGAACAGAAGATGGGAGTAGAATACAAAAAATGAACCAAGGTCAGTAAAAGCTGGGCACCATGGTAACAAATAATAAAATGGTATGGTTTCTGCGCTTAGATAATCAGTATAATCAGTATATGAAAAGGGTGTGTGTATATATAAGACTGCTGCCTCCCCTATATCCTCCACTAGGTGGAGTAGTGATATTCAAAAAAATGTGTTAAAAGGGTAAATGGCGCTGCCTTTATGGCCTCATGCACAAAGGACATTTTTTAACTGTTTTACAGCAGCTATTGTTAGCTGCAGACGTTTTTTTCTACAGTCAATAAACCCTCCATCATGTTGTCCTATGTCTTCATGCACACATAGGCTGTTATCAGCTGTTTTTAGCAGTGACGTTTTTGAGCTGTAAAAAAAAAACAAGACCTGAGGGTTCTTTTGGACGTTTTTCAGCTGTAAAAACATTCAAACACTCAAAAACATCCAAAAATGCCCAAAAAACACATAATAAACACTCCAAAACGCTCAAAAACATCCCACCCCAACGTTTTTGGATGTTTTAGACCAATTGAAAAAAAAAACAAAAAAAAAACGCTGACCCTTTAAAAAAAGCGAAAAAACAGCAGTAATATAACACTGGTAAAAGCTGAAAACATCCCTGATAAGCTACTGATGTTTTTTGGCTGTTTTTTTTAAGTCCTGTGTGCATGAAGCCTATAAGTTATAAATGTGCATAATCATATACTGTATATTATATAAAAAGTCGTATCTCTATAAAGTGCAAAGTGTTCATATATAAATCCATACACATTAAAGAAATATATAATCTCTAAAAAAGTGCAAAGTGCTCAAAAGTGCACCAATCATAAAGAGATCAACAGTTCAATGAATCCAACCTAATAGTCCATATAGTTTTAAAAAATGTGTAGAAATTAAAAAAAATAAAAATACAGATACGTCTTACATTCTGATTTTCCAAAGTGCCGTATGTAAGTTTTTATGATACATTTATGAAGTGCATTTTTAAGCTTGTTTTAAGCTGTCACTGCTGATTGACTTAATGAACTACTCATAACTGGATTTACGCTATGAGAGTTTTTTTTCATCCATCCACATGTATCGACTTGGCAATCTAAGATACTACTGAGGAGTCTTGCCCACCAGAGATCAGGATACAAGGCAGGCCTGCTTACATGCGATTTACCCCTGCAGGGGTGTCGCTATCTGGTGAGTGTGGAAACAAGAGTGGAACATGTGTGGATACACTTTATTTGCACAAGAATATGTTGTTTACTGCACAAGTCACTCTGAAAAACTGACACATGGCACATGGCAAATCAGAATATAAGACTTATCTGTATTTAAAAAAAAAAAATACACATTTTTTGATACTATATGGACTATTAGGTTGGATTCATTGAACTGTTGATCACTTTATGATTGGTGCACTTTTGAGCACTTTGCACTTTTTTAGAGATTATATATTTCTTTAATGTGTATGGATTTATGTATGAACACTTTGCACTTTATAGAGATACCACTTTTTATATAATATGATCATGCAGATTTATAACTTATAAAGGCAATGCCATTTACCCTTTTAACACATTTTTTTTAATATCACCATGGTAACAAAATCAGGAGGCAAAGACAGGGTCTAGTAAGCAAGCCAAGGTCAGTAACAGCTAAGCCTATGATAAGTAAGGCAGAAGGTAGAGGCGAACTCCAGAGAGTAAGCTGTGTCATACACAAATCAGCAGGTCATGTCTCAGGTAAGCAAGGACAAGCTGAAGACCAAGCAGCAACTTCTTTCTGCAGTGCATCAGTTTATATAGGCCAATGGGCACCAAACCCAGTACACGCATGCGCGACTTTCCACTACTACTCGTCCAATGTTTTCCCTGTGCATAGAAACATGAGCAGTGTAATGTGCACACACATGCCTGCATTGGTTTCTTTTTGCTGCTGAAAATCTGGCCTTCCTTACAGAGCCAGTGTCCCTCAGTCAGATTTAGTTACACAGGCAACGGCAGGGTCACTGGGGATTTCGGGGGAAAAGGAGGCTGATGCTGGGGTAATAGTTTAAAATTAGGCTTGCAGGTGATGAAGGATGGAAGGAAGAATCTGTGGCCATTTAGGCAAGGATAAATATTATTGGAGTAAAAGGGAATGGATTTAGCATATAGCCTATAAACAGTATATATAGCGCTATGTTTTTTTTATATTGATGTGTATTTTACTGTAGTTTCTAGACCTAACATTTAAGCCCCTTGATTGACCCTCCCACCACCCTACCCCATGCTCCGTCCCATTATCAGGAATCATAATTTTCAAAAGTTCCCAAGTATGGAGATTACACATAGAAATTGGTGTCACCTACCTGGCTCCTGGCACCCTAAGTTTATTCCTTCAGATCCTCAGTTTTGAAAATAACATAAGGTGATGATCCAATATGACCTTCATTTGTACCCCCAAAATGTAAGCACCTCTTTTCTAGATTTCAAACTTTTATAAAGTAGCCTCTCTATCTTCTAGTTTGGTAAAGACAACAACATTCTTCTTTAGGGCCCTTTCACAGAGCGGGTTGGATTACAGTCTGCTTTATGGGCGGCTGGGAGTAAACAGATTCAGCTGTCCATTTACACCCAGCCTCCTCCGGTCCACCCAAATGGAAGAGGTTCAGTATTCCTCCATTTTTTTTAGCAGGTCTGATGAGACCCAGAGGTTGGCGGCAGTGGCGGCTGGTGAAGTTTTAGGATGGGGGGCCCAGACCCCACCCTTCCTTTTTGACCCCTACCACTTCTCATAAGCCACACCCCTTATAGAATCCACCCACTCCGTTCCCGGTATTCCACCCATAGTGTCAGGAGTATACAGCCCAGCATCACAGATAGGATATAGAGCCCAGCATCACAGATACGGTATACAGCCCAGCATCACAGATACGGTATACAGCCCAGCATCACAGATACGGTATACAGCCCAGCATCACAGATACGGTATACAGCCCGGCATCGCAGATACGTTATACAGCCCAGCATCACAGATGCGGTATACAGCCCAGCATCACAGATACGGTATACAGCCCAGCATCACAGATATGGTATACAGCCCAGCACTCTCTCAGAACCTACCAATTTGGCTGAGAGATGAAAGAAAGCACCGTTCGAGCTATGCATTCCAGCCACAGAGCTGCCACGTCACTTCCCCACTGGCAGAGAGAAACCGGAAGTGACGCCACAGCTCCGAGGGAAAGCACTGCCCATGCCCTATGGCGGTGCCAATCAAAACCAAGACATCAGCAAGAATTACACCATTGGGAGTGTTGCGGCACACTGCTTGGAGCCACAATGCAGGACAAAACCAGGCCAATGAAGCGTCTCGCCTGCAATCACGTGATTGCATAGACGTCACGCTTCCCATAGTGCACTGTGTTTGGGCCTTTTTTTTTTCTGACTAGCTTGGGGGGGGCGGCGCCCGTGTGCCCCCTATGGACAGGCTGCCACTGGTTGGCGGGTGTAAAGAGGCACAAGTCCGTTTTCACCCGCTGTTCCATAGGAATGCATGGACCATCTGATCAGGTATGTCTGAAAAACTGAGAAACTGAGAAAGGACCCCAATGCCTAATACACACGTTCAGATTATCGGATGATAAAAATTGCTACTTTTAGTACAGTGCTTAAATGCACTGTTGCATTCGATGTAAGTAATGCGAACGATAAGTTGTACGATAATCTGAACATGTGTACGAGGCATAAGGCCACTTTCACACAGGCGTCATCTATTCTGTCAAGTTTTTCAAAGAAAAAAATAGATTAAGTAAAGCCCCTTTCACATGGGTCGGATCCGTTTAGCTGAGTCCGCCAGCTCAGTGGGAGATCACTTCTTGATCTCCGCTGAGCCAGCGGGTGACAGATCCGTCTCTGCACACTGTGAAAATGAAAATGGATCCGCCTGTCCGTTTTCATCCGATCTGATCCACTCGAGGGATGATGAACGTATCACCCATACGTCTATTTTAGCGGATCTTGACGGATCGGATGGCAGACGGGTGTCAGGCGGATCCAAGCGGTCCAATTGTGTGAAAGGGGCCTTAGTTTGCACATCCATCTTCGGTTCAGTTTACATCAGTTTATATTAGTTTAGGTCAGTTTACATCATTCTACATCCATTTTTACATCATTTTTTTTCTTAGGCCCCTTTCTCACGTGCTGGATCCGTTTTTCTCAGCAGGGGATCTGTTCACAGTTGACAGGTCTGTGTCAGCTCCGCTTATGCAGAGTGGACACAGACAGAGCCCTCTCTATCCTATGGGCAGTTGGATGTAAATGGACCGTCTGCCTGTTTACACCCGATTACCCTCCGATCCGGCCAAACAGAAGGGAGCAGATCCCCTTCCATTTGTTTTTGCCGGTTTAGAATGGAGGTAGGCAGGTGTAAATGGACACAGGTCTGTTTACATCCACCGCTCCATAGAGAATTGAGGGTCCAATAAAGTCTGCCTGAAAAATGGACAGGTGGACCCTATCAGACCGCTCGTGTGAAAGGGCTTAAAGCGGAGTTACACCCTTTTAAAAGTCAACAACTACAAAAAGTGTAGCTGCTGACTTTTAATAATCGGACACTCACCTGTCCCCCGGTCCAGTGATGCGGCTGCCCGCTGCCTCGCTCCTCTCCCCCTCCTCCGTGCGGCACCAGCATTGCGACTGCGGGCGCCCAGAAGATTGCCGGGAGGGAATGGGGACAGGTGAATTTCGTTCCGGGTCCACGGTGCCAGGAGAGGGAGTGGGAGCTGGAAACCTATATAAAAAAGGGATCCGCCCCCCCCCAAAAAATGACATGCCAATTGTGGCATGTGAGGGGGTCATCTGCACCTAAAGTGGAAGTTTCACTTTTGGGTGGAACTCCGCTTTAAGTTGCTGCAGAGACAAAATCAGAGGTGACAAAAGTATAAACAAAAATGTTTCTTGACTACAAATGAACATAAACATAATGATCGTAAACGAATGGCATCCATTTACATCCGCTCTATTCCATTTCAACAGATCTGGATAGAGCCTTGTCCGTTTAAAAAAATGTGGACGTGCATGTAAACATTGATCATCCATTCCCATCCGTTGGTCTAGAAATACATTGCTGTCCGCTTTTCATCTGTCAACGGATAGATGGAAAATGGACAGACGGTCCGACAGTGTGAAAGGGCCTTAGAGTTGTAAACAACAGAGATCTGGTTGTAATCAGATGACCACATAATTAGGTGTTTAGACGTCCGGCCCTCTAGTAATCACATCCCTGTTTGAAAGAAAGACTTGCTGAGAAAAATAGCAGCCAGGTACTCATCTTTTTGTTTTGTTTATTAATTTTTTGTATTGCCATTAAAACAGCATCCTTATGAAAATGAATACAAAATGGCATAAAAATAGGCTAAATTCTCGTAATAAATTCATGAAACACCTCAATTAATACAAGATTTTACCCATCTCATTATTTCTCTGAAATAACAATGATCTGAAACTCCCAGGATTTGGGAACAAATTAGCAAATTAATCTACAAAGGTTAAAACATGTTCACAGCGGAACAGAATTACTATAGCACAATTAAAATGTTTAGTGTAAAGAAGGGTGGTAAATGTGTTTCACTTAATATTCTTCTTGTTCTGGCATGTACAGGAGTGGCTGGTTCCCAGTCATGTCTTTTCTGTACAGTTTTCCCTGAGGGCCTTCACAAATGCACTGACCATTGCTAGGATAATTAAAACTGCATTATGTAACATTGTGCTCATGTAAACTGGCTTACCATTGCCAACTTGTGGGTGAAGAGTTAACTATAGATAGATGAAATAAAGGACAGTGCATTTTTCAGTCTTTTTAAAACAAGATTTAAAGAGGAAGTAAACTCTGATGGGGTTTACTTCCTCTATATTCCCCTGCAAAGTAGAAGCATAATGGGCTACCATGCATTGCAAAGTAGCCCATTATGTGTCACTTACCTGCAAAAGAAGCCTGCGATGTCCAGCGATGTCGCCTGTGCAGGCAGCGTCCATCTTCAGCCCCTGTTCCTTCCAGGGTCGGGAGCCACCAGTCACGGCACGATCTCAGTGAAGAAACGACACGGAGGCCGTTTCTTCACTGCGCATGTGCCGAATGATGTCGGCAATGCTAGTATACTGTATATCTCCTAAACCGTGCAGGTTTGGGAGATATGCAGGGCACCTACAGGAAAGCCTTATTATAGGCTTACCTGTAGGTTAAAGTGTTTGTCACAGGTTGACGATCACTTTAAGTGCTCAGTAAAAAATTCCTCCACAGTTACACAACTTTTAGCACCCTAAATAACAACCCCTCTGATATGTTTTTTCTGATCCTAACTTTGCTTAGAATTTTGTGATAAATAATGTATAAATAAGTTTATAGGGCAGGAGATCAGAACCCTAAACCACCCACCTAAAGATGTGCATTTACTGAGGTGTGTTGTGCGTTCTGTGGTATCAAAGTGCGGTCTTCTTACGTTAGAAAATCCAATTGCTAAAACTCAGCATCAATGTCTAGCAGAATGTTAATGTACTGTGTAACCTCAAATGTCATCTCTTAGATGTCAAGTTTATATAAGTAGGTGATGTAGATGGACAGGATCCTCTTAATAAAGCTGATGTTGTCAGAATCAAGACATAAAGAACAACTCAGCAAAGAATTCTAAAATTTTACATTAACACCGATAACACAGAGGACAAACTGCACCTTGTTAAAACACGGTCTATCTATCTATCTATCTATCTATCTATCTATCTATCTATCTATCTATCTATCTATCTATCTTATCTATCTATTTTTATTTTATAGCCACAAAATGGGGAAGGTTTAGAACTTCATCTGTTTTCTTATTTTGTTTTTTGTCTGTGGCCCCACTGTGGAGAGCCCCCTCACTCGCTATCCCAGTGTTAGAAACACATATAGGGTTATAAGGACATATAAGGTTTTTGTTGGAGTTGGGCTTTCTGTAATATTCTACAATTCATATGCAGCCCACAATATGTGTAGGGCAATTATATAACTAATTAATCAATTCTATTATTTCTCTAAGGTGGCTATAGGTGAACCAGGAAACAAGCCTGGTCACACCTTCTACATAATTTTCCGTAGCAGTTACATAATGAATGACCACTATAATATGAATCAGCATGTCTATGGGTATGAAAGTTCACCCTAATATGTGAATGGTTAAGAAATACCAAAATAATGTGTATACCACACATGACTAACATAATGTGTTAAGCTGCAAATGACCACTATAATGTGTATGGCCACAAATTACCACCATAATGTGTATGGCCATGAATGACCACAGCAATGTGAATTTCCAGCACATTGTCCTACTTAACTGGTGTCTTATTTACTGCATATTGCATGAAGGTGGGTCAGATGAAAAAAGCATGGTGATGGTTTAGAAACAAAAATGGATGTTGGTAATGTAGAGTAGTGTATGGAGTAGGAAATAGGCCGGAGAGAAGGGGATATCTAAATCCACTATTTCATTTATCTCGGCCCAAGGGTCTAATCACGAGGCACTCTCACCAAAAGTGTAAGTGCTTACCAAGTTGACCACATCCTCACCAATAGAGGTCAGAGGGGGAAGGGTAAATTTGGGACAGGGCAGCAGGAACACGATACCAGCGTGGCAGTATCTTATAATTCTTTTCTTTATAATCTATGGAACTGGAGTGAGTCAACTCTAATCTAACGCCACATTCCCATTCCTGGATATAGGTGGGTTACAGTGATGGAAGCAGAGCTCAACAATTGATATAGTTCAGAAACCACATGAGGTATGGGCTCCTCAGATATAAAAAGATGCTCAAATGGGTTAAGAGTAGACACAGCCCTAACTGAGCGGTCATGGGTAGTAAAAAAAGTGATGAAGTTGCTTGTGTAGCCAGGAGCTGGGAATCACACTCCTGGCAATAGAGACGTTTCTGCCTTCAGGTGTAATGCAGCTGTTTCCCCTAGTGCCAGTTTACTGTTCTGTGACCTTAACAGTAGCAAGAGAAATTCACTCTGGGGTTGTAGTTTGCTGCGGATACATCCTCTACATCCATTGATCCTGTGGGGTGAGTGGGCTGAAGCCCTTTGTTACAGACACTGCATACACGTAACCTGATTCTGCATATTCACAGTAGTCAAGGCCTAGTTCCTAACGCTGGGGATAAAAGTTGAATGCAAGCATTTAAACCCTAAACTGGATTGCTGTTATTTGTAGTCCCACCATCAAAGTGTATTTGTATTTTGTATTGCTGCAGTAAGAGTGCTTTATACAACCCTAGTACACTCCCTGTAAATCTATTCTGTTGCATCGGCATTTGATTTTGGTATATCCCATTTAAACTACAAAGCTAGCTCAAGATCATCTGATCATGGACTTGTGTTTTTTTTCAACCTGACTAACTATGTAACTATGTAAGGCCGTCTTAGTCCAGGTCAATAAGTCCCAGCATACTGCACTCAGCAGGGTGGGGTACTTGTTAGTATACAATGTTTCAAAGTGAGCTATGAGTTGGATGCCCAAATACTTCAAATAGGATTTAGCCCAGGCAAAGGGAAAGGCCATCTGGAGTTTGGTTGCAAGAACCGAGGGCAGTGTAATGGTCAAAACTTCAGATTTAGTATAATTGATCTTAAAATTGGAAGTCACACTAAAATGCTTACATTTCCACATCAGGCAAGACAGTGAGATCAGAGGGTCCGTATAGCGAAATAGCACATCATCAGCATAAGCTGACAACTTGTGTTCTGTGTTCCCCCCTTTCAACCCCCTATGTCTGGGTTTGCCCGATGAGATTGTTTTAACCTCCATGGCGGTATGATTATGTCAGATTTTTGGTGCTGAAAGCGGTACATTATTTTGCATGGAAATTTGGCGTTTTATATTGTAGACCTGTAATTATTAGGAATAACTCACTTAAATCTGTCCATACAAGAGTCTAGTAGACATCCCCGGTATGATAAGGTTTGAAACATGAAATCATAAATTATAATATAATAAATAACTGTAAATAATTATCAAAAATAATAATGTAATAGTACTTAAATTTATTCAATAATGTAATCAAATCAAAAACACTGAAATTTGCTCAGTTGCAGAATTGTCGCTGTTGTCACTTTCAGTGTCTGATGATAAATTTCCCCAAAAATCAGTATCACTCAATTCTGCAAATGATTCTTATTTACTATTGGTGTTTTCTAGCTGATCAGAAACCACTTTTGATGTAAATGGACACTTTTTGGTTGCCATGGACATTCTCAAGTTTCCAGGCATAAAGAATGACATATATGATATAGATATGATTTGATACAGTAATGTAATCTTACAGATTACAGTGTACTGTATGTGTTATGTGTGTTTCACTTTTTGAATTTTCCACCGGTCTCCGCCCCTGTGTGACGCGACACTCGCAGCAAACGGAGCCCGGCACACAGAGGCATGGGGCGGAGGACACAGCCCGCAGATACAGCGGGAGACATCGCTGGATCCAGGGGACAAGGTGAGTAACGCTGCCTTTGATCCAGCGATGCAATCCGGAGTGTGGCTCGGGGTTACCCCTAATAGTACTGAAATTCCATCCCGAGCCACACTCGGGAATACCGCCAGGGAGGTTAAGAAAGGCCTAGATTATTTCCTAAATGCACATAATATAACTAGATACTAATATTTATTGGTAAAGTTGATTCAGGGAATATCCAATTGCCTCTTTGGGAGATCAGGAAGGATTTTTTTCCCCCACTGGAGCAAAATTGGATCACGCTTTATTGGGGGGGCTTTTTTTGCCTTCCTCTGAATCAACTGTGGGTATTGGATAGTGTATATGTAGATTTTCTATTATATTTTCTCTGTTGGTTGAACTGGATGGACTTGTGTCTTTTTTTCAACAGATTAACTATGTAACTACTCTGACCTATTTCAGGTGGATCAATTAAAGCGGTAGTAAACTGCTGAAAAAAAACAAAAAAACTACATCGCATACTAGCACATTATGAAATACTTACCTTAGAACGAAGCTCTCGCAGTGTGCCTGGTGACCGCTCAGGGAGCTGACATGCTGTGAGTGGCCGGAGCCGCGATGACGTCACTCCTTCGCATGCGTGTGGGAGTCCTCCTTTCCGGCATGACCTTGAGAGCGCATGCGCAACTAACGTCAGTGGCTGCATGCAGGGGGAATATCTCCTAAAGCCGTACAGGTTTAGGAGCTATTAATTTTACCTACTGGTAAGCCTTATTATGGGCTTACCTGTAGGTTAAAAATGACCAAGCAGGGTAAACAACCACTTTAAGACATTAGGGAGGCTTGAAGGAGATGCCATTTGTGTATGTTGCACAAATGTAATAGTATTTGTGGCAGTAATAATACAATTTTTATCAAGTGAAGCCTACCAGTCCCTGGCAGGGATGTGTGAGCTAGTCTCCTTAACAACATAATCACCGCCATATGTCCTTAAATGGCAAAGCATTGAATGATAAGTTACCCAGAGCTATTTATCAATGGCACTGAATACAGCACCATCAGGCAGGCAATGCGCTCAATAATGTCTGCAGTAAGGCAGCCCATTTAATGATAAGAATTGACATCCACCATTTTTGGCAACACAGTGTACCACAACTCTTGAAAGTACATTATTGTACATGTGTATTGGAGCTGCATTGCCTTAGTGTGCTGGGATGCCATTAAGAATGAATGGCACTGCAATGTGCTAAAGTACATATAATTACTGCAAAGCACCACAAAGGTGTGAATAAACCAGGTTTTCCCCCACTTTCTGTCCCAGTGATTTTTTTAAATTAATAATTTTTATTGAGATATATTCCAATCATAAAATGACATCACAAACAATTTAATATACAACCAATATTGACATACATATAATAGAAAAATATCAGTTAATTTATCCAGCTTATAACAAAAAAAAGAAATAGGGGAGAAAAAGGGGAGAAAAAGGAAAAGAGAAAAAAAGAGAGGAAAAAAAAAAGGAGGGGGAGCAGGGAGGGGGGAAGAAACGAAGTTAATGACCAGGGAGACCTATTGCTCTTACTTCACCTTCATTCCAATTACCTTACAATAGCCTATTGGCCAGTTATCAACTCAAAAAGATGAAATAAATACACTAAAGACCCAAACCAGGGCCTGGTTAGTCAAGATCAACTAGGTGCATCTCTAGTCTGGTCATATAATACCTACATGCTGCAGCTTGAACCCACATGCCGGCCAGTATACGCATCTTTTAACTGGAGATTTGATGATTACTTATTAAACATTCAACAGTATTATCTTCCAATTTGCCCCTAGGCTAAATCGCCCAGGATCATATAGGATATTGCATTAAATGTAAAATTAATTTCTAGTAACTAGAGGGAGAAGGAAGAAAGGGAGAAAAAAAAAAACAAAACCCCCACCCTCAACCAGGCTTATCGTGCATGGTGCCCTGAAAGTTATACCAAAAAAATTCTTAAAACTATTATAATAATTATTAGTGTAATTATAGTGTTCAAAAGCGAGGGAAGAAAAAAAAAGGGGGGGG
>BLSH010194872.1:347334-367545 GCA_018402905.1 Glandirana rugosa
GAATGTTTAAGAATTCATCTACCATGGCCTGTTGGCAGGCAAATCGTGTCTACATAAGTCGCCGGCATCTGACGACAACATCCTCTACACTCGTTGCCCCGTACAAGGAGGTGACGGTTGTCCGGTACCATCTACTTAAGAATTTGTAAGACATTTCTTGTATATGAGAACTTATGGAAGTATAATGTGTTGATTTGACCAGTCTTTGAATTTGTAAATGGGTAAAGGTCTGACCCATCTCCCTCTCCCATTCTCTAATAAAATAAGGAACTGAGGTATACTGAGCACTAAGGACCAATTGATACATTTGAGATAACAAATGCCTTGAATCTGAGGCACCTACACATACTGACTCAAAAGTAGTAAGAGAGTTCAAGGGCCTCATTCGTGGGTTTCAATTTATTAAAAAAGTCCATCAATTGGCGGTATCTCCAAGTAGCTAGAGGTATATTCCCCAAGGACAACACCAGCTCTGAAAAAAGGAGATAGAGTGCCCCTTGGAGCAAACTTGGAACATGTAGTGTTTCCATCAGAACTCCATGAGTCTAGGCTTCCATACTCTTCCCCCGGGGGGAACCATGGACACCCTCCCAATGGTGATAGGGGGGGATGTTTGAGGTGCATACTTGCCCAAGATGTTCATCCTATCCCACATCAACAGGGATGTCCAAGTCAATGGTGACGCTCAATCCGACAAACCTCTAAAAGCAGCTGGGATCCAGGGAGATCCCACCAGATTCCTCCCTGCCAATGTTTTCTCCAAGGGGACCCACAATTTATTAGAGGAGTCATGGCACCAATTAATAATATGTACTAGGGCCTTAGCCTTATAGTACAAAGCAACATCAAGGAGTCCAACTCCGCCCTCTAATTTATGTCTTCTCAGGATATCATAGGCCAGCCTAAGGTGTCTATCTTTCCATGTAAATGTCAGGAATGCCCTACGTATACGTTTAAAAAAGGTCTGTGAAAGTGCTATAGGCACTGTATATAAAGTATAGATTATTCTAGGTAATACGGTCATCTTAAGGGCATTCACTCTTCTGAACCATGTTAAAATATGGCCTCTCCATCCCTGCCAATTCTTTAATATACCTGTTAATAAGGAACCATAATTAAGATCATATGCCAGTTTTGTGTCCGGGTTTTCTGTAAATGCCTAAATAAAGTTGGGAGTTCGTATGCCAAATAAATGGAAAGGAATGTTGCAGGGAAGTTGCCATAGTTAAAGGAACATGGCTAGGCAAGAGTATAGACTTCTCAAAATGTCTTTTAAAATTAGATAAAAAGCCAAATGTATGCACCTAGGACCTCAAAACGGGTAACGATTCCTGGGGGGGGGGGGGGGGTGAAGATGAAATAATAGATCCTCAGCATATGCTGAGACCTTATGTTCCACAGACCCAGTCTGGAATCCTGATATCTCTGTTTTCTTCCTAATTGTACAAAGAAAAGGCTCCAAAACTATAGCAAATAATAAAGGAGAAAGGGGGCACCCCTGTCTGGTTCCGTTATGTATACTAATATAATCTGAAAATGTACCATTAACCTTAACCTTAGCTCTAGGATCTTTGTATAAGGCTAAAATCCATCCCATCATACGTTCTCCTAGGCCCACCCCCCCTCAGCACCTCAGTCATAAAGGTCCAATTCACCCTATCAAATGCCTTTTCGGCATCCATTGATAGTACCACTCGAGAGCATTGATCAGGTCCATACTGCGCCCAATGAAGTATATGAAGGGCTTGTATGGTATTATCTCTAGCTTCCCATCCCTTCATAAAGCCCGTCTGGTCCGGGTGAATTAACCTTACTATATGGTCTTGCAATCGAAGGCCCATATTCTTAGCTAAGATCTTGGTATCAGAGTTAATGAGGGAAATGGGTCTGTAATTGGCACAATAGCGAGGGTCCTTCCCAGCTTTCGGGAGAACCGTCACATGTGATAGTAATGCCTCTGGAGGTAGGGAGTTAGAAGTTGTAATAGAGTTGAAATAACCACAAAGAGGGGACACTAAAGTGGGAAGAAATTTTTTATAATATGCGTTCGTAAAGCCATCAGGCCCAGAGCTTTACCCATTGGCAAAGCCGTTACCACCGCTCCCAATTCTTCAAAAGAAATTGGCCGTTCTATCTCCTCAAGGGCTGCAGACAGCAGGGTAGGCAATGCTGCGTTCTTAAGGTACTCCTGGATCTTTTTAACCTGACCCCCGTCCATAACACCCGTGGAGGTTGGATGAAAACTATACAAAGACCCATAAAGGTGGTGGAATTTGGCTGCTATAAATTGGGTATCCACTATCTGTTTATTGTGGGCCATCAATGTATGTACATGACGTGAGTCTTGTTGCTTTTTTGTTTGTCTGGCCAATAGTTTCCCACACTTATTCCCCTGTTCATAGAAATGGTGTGCAAAATACCTATGTTTATCTCTGACCTTGCGATCCAAACATTGAGAAAGACTATATCCAATGCCTCCAATCACTGGGCATTGGCGGGGTTCAAATGAGCCTTATGTTTGGTCTCAATGTCATAGATTTCATCTAAAACATCTGCAATTTCTTTCTGTTTCTCCTTAATATGAGAACCCTGTGCAATCAATTCCCCTCTAATGACCACCTTATGGGCTTCCTAGACTGCTTGATCAGACATCTCACCGGGCACATTAGCCTCAAAATATGATGCTAATGTATGTGATAAAATCTATGAAATCTGCATATCGTCCACAAGGGACTCGTTCAATCGTTCCACACAACATGCCGAGACTGGTCAGAAAGTCGCCGTTATGGGGGAGAGATCTGATATAGTAATAGATTCAATGGTAGAAGAACAAACATAATTCAAATAATACTGGTCTACCAGCAATAAATCAAGAAGTGAATATGTGTATAGTCTTTATCGTGCAACACACTCCAACTAACCACAAAATGAAGTTTGCAATTATGCAGACTGAAAAATCCCTTGTTTCGGGACCAACCTAATGGGGAAAAGATATTGAACAACATGAGGAGAGCACCTAATGCTCCCCGGACCCCATAAATGGAAATTCAAAAACTCAACACACAAATAAATCAAATAGAAAATATCTATCCCCCCAATATCTCTACATAATACCACTATATTACGAGTGGGCAGATGGTGTAGAAAAATGACTTATGACCAAATCCTATATTCCGAATATCTAGTTTCAGGCTTCTTCAACAAATACGCATTTAAACAAGAACTCTCATTAAATTTAACTTAAAAAGGAATTCAAGCAAGCCCAGAAGGTTCTGGATTTTGCTGGTGCCTATCCGATCGATTTTACGTCTGGATCCAAAAGGGACCTGGTGCCAACGTTCAGGGCGCTGTAAAAAGGTTTTAGAAGTATTCAATCTCCAGTCTGGGAAATCAATTAGGGGGAGATCCTGTGTTTCTACAAAATGTTGCAGGCCATCCTTGGATCTAAGCATCACCATTTTACCATTCCGGGATGCCATTAGGCGGAAGGGGAAACCCCAATGATAGTCAACACCTACGGTCCGCAGTGCTTCCAGCAAGGGTCGAACAGTCCGACGTTGCATAGGGGTGCAATACAATAAAGCTGGGAACAGGGCGAGCTGAGCTCCGTCGAAGTCAACATTAGGTTTGTTGTGAGTTGCTTTCATAAAGCTTCCTTCACAGAATATTTGTGTAATTTACAGATAACATATTGTCGGGCACAGAAACCTCCAACATTTGGCGGAATAATCCTTGCACAGTCGGAGGCAAATCAGGGGTCTGTGTCGCTTCAGGCAAACCCTGTCTGCGTATGTTCTGCCTGCAGTCCTTATTTTCATAATCATCAAGCTGGTCCATAAGAGAGTTCATAATCTTCTCATGATGTTTAGTAATATCTTGAATATCAGCCACAGTTTGTTTAATATCATCTTGTCCCATCTCCATTGCTTCAACCCTGTGCCCTAGTGCCACTGTATCCTCCCTAAGCCCCTCTACAGTTTGCTTATAAGATAATTCAACTGCAGTTATAAGTGACTGAATGTCTGCTTTAGTAGGGAGAACTCTTATATGTTCCCTAAGATCCCAGTCTTTATCTTCAACAGCTAAATCCGACTGAGGTAGGGTCTGGTCATTAATGAACTTATGGGCCAGGGGGCTAGGATACTGCACCTGTGGTATTAACATTATCCCTGGAGGCCAGAAATAGATTTTGAATGTCCACTGCCATGAGCTGGCGAGCCATTGCTGGGTGTTGTAGTGCTACGGCCTGATCCTGGAGACCCGTGGCAAAGAAGCTCATCAGATTCAAAAGCACCCTGTTCAGGCACTGACTCACCCTGATCGAGTACTGGGGGATCTGGGTCATGCACTGCTGAACTGCGGCCTGGAGTTAGCGGATCATCCCCAGACATTGGGGAGTCGCGGTTAGATATTGAAGACTCCCAGCCAGGGGTTAAGGAGGCGCGGTCATGCGTTCTAGAGCCACACCCTGATGTTAGGCAGCCACGGCCGGGTATTGGAGAATCTCGGCCGGCTATTGGAGATCTGCGGCTCGCTTGAATCCGGGGAGCTGCGCTTCACTTCCTCGTGTCCCGGCTCCATCTTAACTGCGCTTCCTGTGTCTGTAGCCTGGGAGGGGAGGTATGCCCATAGTCCACCCGCTTGGCTCTTACCGCTGCTAGGCAGTTGTGAAGCTGCACAGGGGCATGTGGTCATGGTGAGCGGGGGAGATTCAGCAGAAAACGGCTGTTATTTGTTGTTCTGGATCAGAGAGCACTCAAGCAGCACGTCTGCTTTCCATGCCCCGTTCCCCCCATGTGACTATGATTTCACCAGGCAGGACTCAAGAGAAAATCTGAAACAGGGAAGAAGGCATAAAATGTGTTTCTGTGTTATCATTTACTTGTATTAAAAGGTATCAAGTTCATTTTGTAGTGCTTCTTTGTGTGAAATACCTGGTGATCCTGCCAATCTCCCTCCTTTCCTATTTCATACTAACCACACCAGGTATGTAAGAACATCCATCCTAGCGCAGTCAGATTGCTATTTCTCAGCCAGTACTCCAATTTGCAAAGTTTTGCTGACATGCCCCCTGCACAATTCTTCACTGGGAGAAGATCAATGTACTGCTGTTTCTCCACCTCCTGCTGACAACTCCCCCCCCCCCCAACACAAATATTGGCCATTGGGGTACCGGAAAAGTGTTCTCCCAACACAGCCAGAAAACTGACCACACTGGGATTGATATGCGTTCATGCCTAGTGTGGTCAGTTTGAAGTAGAAAAGCAGGGGATTGACAGGATCACCAAGTATTTCACACAAGGAGAACAGGATACTTTTTAATACAAGTACATGGCACAGTAGGCACATATCAGTAATAGGAAATATTGGGATAACATATTATTTAATGAGATTTGTGTGTCTAAGTCACCAATGGGGAGTTACCATTTTTCTTTATGAATAAGAACTAGCTAAAGCAAAGAGCAAGTAAGGCAGATTTTGGATGCAAAGTTTGCATGGACTGCAGAGTACCTGATTTTAAATTAAAAAACAAAATGGATAAAGTTCCTCTTTAACCATGGGTTATATGCACTTTCGGGTGATAGAGCACTAGCAAAACAGCAGGGACATCCCCTATTTAATGTAGTAGTAACCTGTTTTTATATACTTGTACCTACATTCAAGCTTATAATAATGCTTACCTGTAGATATCATGAATATCTTCTAAACTTGCACAGTTTAGAAGATATTCACATCTGCTGCAGCTGACGACATCACCATCACACACGCAGTAGCGCTGCATTTAGGGCGCACTGAATTTGCCCTGAATGCAGAGTGCTATGCAGGAATGATGTAATTGGGAGTGCGAACCCGGAAGGAAGACTGGGTGAAGATGGAAGCGCCAGAAGCGATGACAGTGCCCTGCTGGGAGCTTCTTTTAAAAGGTAAGATGGTGCATACTAGAACAGTATGGCATAAAGCTGCGGAGGAACTATTTTTAAAAAAATGGCAGAATTTACCAATTTAACCCTTCCCACTCCCAGCAAGCCTCACTTTTTAGCAGGTGTTCTTAGGTGATGGATGTTCTTTTTGCTTTCGACTGGGAGAAACTTACCTCCTTCATGTTGAGGTTTTTTTTTTTTAAGATCAAGTTTACAGCTGCATGATAGACACTGTGGGGTTGATTTACTAAAGCTGGAGAGTGCAAAAACAGGTGCAGCTGTGCATGCTAGCCAATCAGCTTCTAATCTCAGGTTGTTCAATCAAGCTTTGACAATAAAACCTTGAAGCTGATTGGTTTCTGTGTAGAGCTGCACCAAATTTTGCACTTTCAAGCTTTACTAAATCAAACCCTGTGTCTCACCTTCAGAAATGTTCTGAATCAATAGACTCCTTCCTGGGCTCAGCAGCCTGCAGTGCCTGGCACAGAAGGCTTCACCATCCCCTCCTAGTAGCAGCTAAGGTTGTGAGTATTCCTTTGGGATATTTTGCACCGCACATGGCAGATCATAGGTGCAGGGGCAAGAGGTCAGATGGCCTCGCTGGCGCAGACTCCACAAATGGCTTAGGGAAGGGGTAATAGTCTCTCTCCAAAGGGCCCCAGTTCTGATAATTGAGTTTGATTTCCTGCCTTCCTCAGGGAACCCTGCTGGTACTTCCGCTGCACACCCTTCCTTCTACCTATCTAGAGAGAATATTATGCAACCTTGTCTGATTTTGTAAGCCAGATCCCAGTCCTCATGGAGACCGTAGATTGCATGGGTCACAAAAGAGACCCTTCAGTCTTTCCTCCCGAGTCAGTCTCTGATGTTGCTCTTGTGGCTGATGCACTGCCTGAGGAAGAGGTAGACAAGAAAGACCCCCTACTTTTACGCAATCAGATCAGAATGAGACACCTTCAGCTAAGATCCCACCATAGCTACCCTTATTGATATGGTACAATGATGTTTAGTGTTAGACCAGCCTGCCTATGCTCACTCCAAGGTTTCCAGCATGGACTCCCTGAAACTGCCTGAACTTGCTAAGACCTTCCCATGCACCCACTTGCAAATAGAGCCTGTCTTGTGACTCATCTTTCCTTCCCATCAATGTTCATGTCTGCATTTTGCTGTGGATGCTCATAATTACCAATATGCCCTGTCTATGGTACCAGTGTTAATGTTGACATCAAAATTTTGATTTAGTGTTAGTTATAGTCTTTTGACAAAATGCCATTTTAGTTTTAGTTGTATTTTAGTCATCTGAATTGGTTTAGTTTTAGTCATATTTTTGTTGACTAAAAATCTGCAGTACATTTTAATCAACTAAAATCTCCTACATTTTAGTGAACTAAAATAATTTTAGTCTACTAAAATCTAATGGGTTTAGTTAAACTGTAGTGCATTATTTAAGCATTTCTCTAGAATTTCCAAACTCAATATATACTCATAGAGTAGAAATCCAATAACGTGTAGTGGGGATGGAGAAGTAAATGGGAGTGCGTGAGTGCATAGGGCAGAGAACTGGTCTGGGAAGGGTGTTACTTCACACAGTGCTAAGCACTACCACCTTACTGGGAGGGGAAACACTCACCACATGGTTTTCAGGGCATTGTTCCAGAACTCCAGGCAGCAGGCAGACAGAGGGAGCCTGCATCTCTCAACCTATACAGCTTGTCAGGGGGTGGGGCTTTAACAGACAGGCAGATCTCCAAGGAAGGGGGAAGTGGCTAAATGTCCCTCCCTCACATTTTCGTTCTGTTTTTGTTCAGTGACAAAAATCGGAAATGATTTTCGTCATAGTTTTCATCAATTGACGAAAATGTTAATTGACTTTCATTTAGTTTTCGTCACTGAAAACATGCCACTGATGAAAATTATGATGAAAATATTTTCGGTAAAATTAATACTGCATGGTACCCTGGGTCTTCACCAAGGTGCATGCCCTGGTCCTAGCTCCACTCCATTCTCAGGGAATAAATGTTGTGGGATAGCTGGATGATCTCCTATTAAGGACTAGTCCTCCCTAAACCCTGTCAGCCAATGTCCTTCAGACAGTGCAAGCCGAACCTTTGAAAGTCATTGCTGGAACTCACGCAACGATTATAGTATCTGGGCCTGACATTGGATGCACTCCTGTCCATGAATATTATTATAACAGGTATTTATATAATGTAGGCAGTTTATGCAGCACTTTACATGTATTGTATATTGTATGTTTACATCTTCCTGTCCCAAAACAAGCTTCTGTCCTTCTGTTGTTATGCCTGGGCCCTCAGGTGTTTGCATGAGGGTCCTGGGTCTGATAGTAGTCTCATTCAAGGCAGTGCTGTACACTTAGTTTCACTCCAGACCATTACAAAATTTTGGCAGCGTGAGACAGACACAGTCTTTAGGCAGTCCCACAAGTCTGACCTGCAAGGCAACAGGCTTCTTGATGTGATGGATTTCTAAATCAGTGCTGGAGTCGGAAAAACCCCTTACCCCAGTAAAAGTTCTGAGAATGAATGCAAGCCTTTGAGGCTGGGGAGGAGTATTGGACACTCGTTCGGTGTCAAGGACTTAGTTGTCAGAGGAAGCTTAACTTCTTTTTAACATCAGCTGCAATGTCACCTGTCACATAACCAGAATCCAGTCTGCCAATGCCATGACAGCAGCTTACATCATCCATTGACAAGGCACCAAAAGTTGCCCTGCTCAAAGAGAAGTGGACTTGATTCTCACTCGGGAGAAACTTTAAGTTCTGGGCCCCCCCTCCCACTGTCCACCTGCCAATTTTCCACACCTGGTATGTGGACCTTCTCAGCTGTCAGCGTCTGGATGTGGGAAAATGGGCTCTCTACACAGAGGTGTTCCAAGCCCTTTGTCATTGACCACCTTGTCTTCACACTGGACATGCTGGTGACTTCACCCTTCTCTACGGCTCCTCCCTCATCTGCTCTGCAGAATTTAAATTCTCATTGCACCAAACTGGCCCAGGAGGATGTGGTACTCAGAAACACTCAAACTCCAGGCAAATGCTCTGTAGACACTTTCAGATCATCCAGACCTTCTTTCCCATGAGTCAGTCCACCATTCTGCTTCTCGGATGCTGGCTTTAAAGACTTGGTTGTTGAAGCCCAAGTCCTGAAACACAGGTGATTGTCGGATTAGGTCCTCCCTACCCTTGTAAAGGCTAGGAAGTTAACTTCTCACAAAGTTTACCAATGCACCTGGAAGGCCTGCTTTGCATGGTGCAAGTCTAGGAAATTCCATAATAAGAAGTACTCTGTAAAATGCATCCTGTTCCTTTTCCATTCTTGTCTGGACTAGCATCTGGCCTTGAGTACCATCAAGGGTCGCATCTCAGCCCTGGCCATTCTCTTTCAGACACTGTTGGCCTCTTGATCCTTAAAGTGATTCTAAAATCAAAACATTTTCTTAACTTAGCAAATTCTATGCAAAAAAGAAAAATGTTTTCAAAAATGTAATTTTTAGTCTAAAACAAAAATCAAAGAAAATATATGCAACACTATTTAACTATATATATTAGCCACTAAAAGCAGCTATCATTGGCTCAGTGCAGTTACTCAAATGTTGAGATAAGATATAGTCAGGGGCGGAGTGACCATTAGGGAATTCGGGCAGTGCCCGAGGGCCCGCGGTGGGCCCGGGGCTCCATGAGAGGCTCCGTCCTGGTAGCTTTATGGGTCAGCAATCTGATGGCACACAGCGGCGCTTTGGATGGCACATGAGAGCTGCACATAAAAGCCGGCCAGCAACTGTATACATGGAGAGAGCAGTGTGACTGGTTTCTCGCCCACCACAGACACTTGTCACCCCCGTGTATGGACACATTGGCAATGTGCAGCTCCAAATAGGAATTTGGTGGAGGGTTCGGGCTGACAGGCTCCTCTGGGGGGTTGCCAGTGCATGTGTCAGCCTGCACTGTCACTGCACCTCCCTCCATTGTTCAGTGTCATTGCTCTGCCTCATGTCTGTATGAGGAGAGTGTGGATCTGTGCACACCTTTACAGAAAAGGTGAACATACACTGGACCCCCTCCCCATCCGGTCCTGCTGTACCTGAGGTCGGCAATCTCCCTCACTGACACATCATATAGCCGCTTTACCAGTCCGGGGTTTTGAAATCCCCATGGCCTTCTCTCCTCTTCTCCAGCGCTGACAGGACAGGCTACACGAGTGCTGATTGGTCGGCGCAACCCATGTTACGGCACCGCCCAATTAGAATGCCTCCTATACGTACCTTTTTGAGGTACGTTAAGGAGATTAAGCCGCAGGGGATTTCTGATCCCTGGACAGGTAAAGCGGCTTTACTTTGTGTCAGTGAGGGAGATCGCCCGGCTTCAGATACTGCAGGACCGGGTGCAATGGGGAGGGAGTCCAGTGTGAGTTTACCTTACAGATTTTGATGTAAAGGTGAACTTACCCTTTAATGTAACTTATTAAACATTTATTTTGAACATAGTGCAGAGAAATTCTGTGATGAGCGCATGTAATGTAGGTGGGGCATTTTGTGTGGGTTTGGCTTGAGTTTGGGCGGGACACGGGGGGCCCCATGATCGCCTATTGCCCGGGGGCCCCATAAGTTGTCAGTCCGCCCCTGGATATAGTACACATAATTCGTATTGATTTATTTATAAATATTTTGCTGTGCAAATGTCTCAAACATTCGCATAGCCATCACAAATAATCCCTGTCATTTGCCTAATATGATCATCTGCTCCATCAAGTGGCCATTATGATGTCTTTTATTTTGATTGAGGTGTTTCAGGAAAATACAGCAGTAAAGCATAATCATTGTGTTTCCTGCCTAGTAGGAAACAGAGCCTGTGTTAGTATTAAGCAAATTGTGCTGACCTATCTACATATCCTGTATAATACTAATACTAATAATAATACAGTTTAACCACTTCCCGACCGCGCAATGTATTTTTACTGCGGCAATGTGGTTGGAGGAGTGTGTCCGCAGCTCAGGCGGACCCAATGTTCGCCGACGAGCCGCGATGACCTGCCAGAGGGAAAGAACGGGGAAGTAAACACTGCTGTTCCCCGTTCTGACGACATGGCGGCATGTAAGATCTACTGATCCCTGTCACTGGGATCAGTTAGATCTCTTATGCCCCTGGCAGCCCAACCCCTTCACAGTTAGAACACGCCAAGGGAACACAGTTAACCCCTAGATCACCCCCTGCAGGTTAACCCCTTCACTGCCAATGACATTTATATAGTAATCAGTGGATATTTAAAATTCTGATCGCTGTATAAATGTCATTGGTCCCAAAAAAGTGTCAAAAAATGTCCACCCCAATATCAAAGTCCCAATAATAATTGCAGATCGTCGCCATTACCGGTAAAAAAAAAACAAATGTAAAAAGGCTAGAAATGAATTGTCATGGTTTGTAAAGGTGGCAACTTTTGCGCAAATCAAACAATAAACGCCAAAAGAATATAAATCGGCCAAAACCGATGAATAAATTTGTTTTCTTATATTTTTTTTTTTTTGGATTTGTATTTTAGCAAAAAGTAAGAAATATAGTTTTTTTTGCAAAATTGTCGCTCTTTTTTTGTTTATAGGGGCGATCATAAATGACGTAGAGGTGACCAAATACCACCAAAAGACAGCTCTATTTGTGGGGAAAAAAAAGTACGCAAATTCCGCTTGGGTACAATATCGCATGACCGCGCAATTGTTAATTAAAGCGACGCAGTGCCGAATCGCAAAAAGCTCTGGTCCTACAGTGGAAAATCCTTCCGTGGTGAAGTGGTTAAAGCGGTTGTCTACTGAATTTTTTTTTTTTTTTAAAATAAAAACCTGCAAGATAATAGCA
This sequence comes from Glandirana rugosa, assembly GCA_018402905.1. Taxonomy (NCBI): domain Eukaryota; kingdom Metazoa; phylum Chordata; class Amphibia; order Anura; family Ranidae; genus Glandirana; species Glandirana rugosa. The sequence goes on from BLSH010194872.1 coordinate 359,122, forward strand.
TAATGAGCTAGTATGCACCGCATACTAGCTCATTATGAAATACTCACCTTGAACGAAGATCCGACCGAGCCGCTTGGTCCCCTCCGTGGCAGCGGACATCTTCACCCGGATCTTGCTTCCGGGTACGCGGCTCCGGCGCTGTGACTGGCCGGAGCCGCGAGACGTCACTCCCGCGCATGCGCGCGGGGCTCGTTTTCCCCGGCAGGGTCCGGAACAAATGCCGGCTTTTGCCGAGACGTATACGGCGCATGCGCCGGAACATACACGGCGCATGCGCCGTAACGATTTATTGCATTAGAAAGGGAATATCTTCTAAACCATACAGGTTTAGAAGATATTCATTTTACCTACAGGTAAGCCTTATTCTAGGCTTACCTGTAGGTAAAAGTAAACAAAAAGGGTAGACAACCGCTTTAAGGTTTTTCACACATTAACACATAAAGACAAAATTATCCATATCAGCCAATCTCTTGTACACTTTATGTAAAAGAGGAAATGCTATACATTCTCATTAAAAGACATGAAATTTAAAAGTGTTATGCAGAATCTTTTAACAGACTCAAATTCCATCTGCCTAGCAGCTGAAATTGAATAATTTATTACAGTTGAAAATAAAATCGAAAGGATAGGTACGTCTATAAATAATATGAATAATTGATAAGACAATAAAAATGCAGCTACCCTTGTGTCACTGGGCTTTGGGTCATTGGCTATAATGGGAGTTGGGAAAATATAAGGATTCTCCTCAGGGATGTGGAAAATGTAACAATCGGAACAAAGCATCAATAATGGAAATGTAGTGTGACCTTTTAGCACAGTCCTATCAGAATGTACAGTATACGTTTTGTTGAATCGCTTTATGGCATATAAATTGTGAGAATCTAGGCAACCTAAGCATTTAGAAAAGTATTGATAACCCTGAAAAATCTTAATACCAGGGCATATTTATGTAGCCTGGTTCATTATTACAATTAAATCACTTTGAGTGACAAGTAACTATACAGTATTTCCAAGCCATGTTAACAATGCAACCAGTTTTAGTGCAATGTTTTGGCCAATTAAGTAAAGTGAAAATTTAGTCTGCAAAATGAAGATTCTGTACCTTAGTAAATCAACACAAGTGACTCGCTAAGTGAGAATATTGTTGTAATGGAAAATAACGGGATGCATGCGAGTAATCCTTGGGAAAAAGCATGAATTATTGGACAGTTTCTAGCGAAGGACTGTGCAGTAAAATACAGTGTAGCTAAATCAGTGTTGTAGCACTTGTAGGGAGCCATTTCCCTCTAGTGTCTGTATACATATAAAGAGCTCTTGCTTGGTAATTATTACAGAGTTAGTTGGTTATAGAAAGGTACACAACCTTGATTGGATGATTGTGATATTTTATAAAGGGGAGTTTCTACGAAATATGCATAAACTTCCATGCAGGAACTGCTGCTTCTGTATTTCATCCAGACCAGAAGCAGAAAATATTAGGCAAGTGTTCCTGTGTTCTATACATATAATCTTTGTCATATTCATAGGTGTGCTCAGCCTATTGCATTAGGGTGTGCACCTCAAAGCTCAAACACACAGAACTGATCATTCACTGTGTTCATTCAGAAAGGGAAGGGGCCGGTAAATCACATATTTACCATGCTGCTTCCCTACCTAAAACATCCCCACAGCAACAGTTGGTGGCAGAGGAGAGGAGGGAAGCCAGCAGCGGGAAGGAGCCAGGGCAGTAGGGGAACTCTGCATCCCATGAGGTGATTAGGTTGTGCATGGGTACACCTGGCACACCCTGTGCGCACGCCTATGGTCATATTGTTATTATCTTACATGCTTGGCGCCATGTCTGTGCTACTATATGTTGGTAGTGGTTATAGAGTTAATATGCAGCTCCTGTTGCCTTATTTAACTGCTGTCCCTTCTGGTCTTGGATTCTCTAGCTAGATTTAGCTCAGGGCTCAGTAAACAGCATAGAGTAGAGCAAGGTTATGCATTTAATGTCCCGTATGTATCTAGTGGTCTGGTTGCTTCTCAGATTAGAAACTATTAGGAAACGTCAGGCAAAGTAGATTGGCTGACACTGAATTCCAGACTTTCTCAGTAAGAACCCGCACCCCAGGCTTTTTGGATGATCATGGCCAGAAATAATTGGGGTGGGGGTAAGAGTTCAAAGTGATTTTTAAGCAAAATAAAGCATGGAGACATGACTGGATGGGTGAGTTTGCTTTGAATATTAAAATTAATTGAATAGCGTTTTCAATTTGTGTGCTCAGATACAGTTTCGTTCCGCTTTAATAACCTACAAACACAATAACTGACAGAGTACGTATAGCGATTTAATAGGTGACATTTTTTGATCCTGCCCATGTTATCGGCATAAGTACATTTTCCTGGGCATCAGTGATAAATATTCACTTTTCCTTCAGGCAATCAGTAAATTGCAACCTCTCACTGCAAGAATATACTGAGAGCACTGGTGAAACTTTGCAACATTTTCAGCATTGGTTTATTAAATGAAGCAGTAAATGAAGATGTTATTATTTAGTTGTTTTCTTCTCTTACCATAACCCACCAATTGTTGAAAAATCTCCCTTTGCTGGATACATTTTTATAGATCCATATTTAAAAAAACAAAAACAGCCCCCCCTCCCCAAAAAAAAGTGCCACCTACCTATTTCAGTTTGTGTTATGGTTGCCCAACTTGCCCAATATGGCCTTTTGCCCACTGCTTTTTTAACTGATTTAATATCAGATGCATTGTTGTCTATGGAACCATATACGCAGCAGCTGTGTAAAGATCAGTAATATGGTGTTCTGTACACAGCAGAAAAACAAAAATAGAAAATGTTATATTAGAGTGCAGTAACTTACTCACATGCGCGTACTTATTCATCTATAAGCATGTTTACGTGAGTATAAGGCCCCTTTCACACATACGGACCGTTTGTCCGTTTTTCATCCATCCGTTGACGGATGAAAAACAGACATCAATGCAACTCTATGGAAAAACGGATGACAACTGATGATCATTCATTTGCATCCGTTTTCATCCACCTCCGTCAACATCTGTTTTTTTTTAACGTATGAAAGTCCTATTTTTCATCCGTCAAAAAAACGGATCGGACGAAAAATGGATGTAAACGGACGGACAGTCAGTTTTTCATGTGCTCCCTTGAGAATGGCTGGTAGTAGTGGTTCACCTGATAGCCGACCTCAATCGCACCATTTATCACAAATCCGGAGACACTGACCAGACTGGCTCTTGTTTTTGTTGTTTTATTTGGGGGAAATAACTTGGATGGGGATAAGGGGTAACTGTTGGATGCCCAAGAATTATGGTACAAAGACTCCATATACAAGCCTGTATATGCAAAAAAAGGAGGTGTAGTTGGCGCTAGCCAAAAACCCTGTGTGCTGGGAGTTCTAATCATGCAGACAGGCTCTGTGAGAGGTAGTCCGGAGGGGGGTTCCTGTGATGGATGATGTTGACAAGGAGAAGAGGAGACGGCTTCACAAATGGCTGCTGTCTTAGGGGCAAGAGAACCTCTGTAATGACCAAAGTGAGAGAGAAGCACAGCGCCTCTAAGTGTAGCCGTTTAACACATTTTATTAAAATCACATTAAAATCTACTCACAAACTGGTAGAAACAGTAGGCATTGCAGTGTGAGTCACTGCGGACTGGGTATGGAGGAAAACGTCCTGGCTTGTAGCTGTGTCCCTGGGCTGGTAATCGTCAGTGGTTTCCGGCGCTTCCCAGTTCCTGGAGATGCAAAAGCCCGGCACTGGTGACGTGTCCTCTGGCAGCGGGCGACAGTTCGTTAGTAGCGGCGTGAAGCCGTTCGTTCGTGGAGACGGGCGGTGGTGACGCGTTGTCGGAGCTGCGCTCCTTCCTCAGACCATTGATGGGACACAGCTACAAGCCAGGACGTTTTCCTCCATACCCAGTCCGCAGTGACTCACACTGCAATGCCTACTGTTTCTACCAGTTTGTGAGTAGATTTTAATGTGATTTTAATAAAATGTGTTAAACGGCTACACTTAGAGGCGCTGTGCTTCTCTCTCACTTTAAGCCTGTATATGCACACTTCACTGCAGACTCTCCCTCTGCAGACTATTGCTCCTCTCAACTTGCCAGCACTTCACTTGCTGACTGTTTCTGTTACAGTTCTCTCACTACACAGAACTCACAGCTTTCTACTCCTTTGCTTCTCTCCAGCTCAGAACTTAGTCTCCAGCCTGAAGGGAAATTTATCAGGCTTCTCTATATCTTTCTCTTCACCGCGGTTAGCACGTGGTGAGGCCTACCCTGTTTCAGTAGGACCACAGGAACACCCATTGCAGCACAGGGATCATGGCCCCTGAATGTGCAGCAAAGTACTTTAGTGCCAACCGGGCCTTTGATGGACTACAACTTCCAGCCCATCCTCTTCCAGGTCCCATCGACCTGCTCTTTGGTAGCGACTCTCCTTTGCCCTGACTGGCTTCCACGGCTCTCACAGACTGTCCACCATTCCTCTCCCAGCCTGCTCCAGCACTTTCTCTTCCAGTCACTCACCGCACTGGTGGATAAAGTCTCTCACTCCTCCTGTAGCACCTCCACTGTTCTCCTGTTCCTCCTGTGCTGGTCCAGGAATCATTCTCCTTCCTGGCTGCACCCGAACCACCAGGCCCCAAGGTCACCCTCCCCAGACTGGGGGTGACCTCCCAGGTAGGGGCCTGCACCACAGCTCCTCTGCTACATCTCCAGACTTCGACCCGACACTACTCCTCCCAGATTGGGCTGACTCTGAGTATTAAAGGAGGCCTGCCCCCTGCCAACCTGGCTTGGGGATTGGTCAGGGCTTCTTAGAACACTCCAGATGGCTCCACTCATCTCCCAGCTCTCTGACCAGAAAACCTTCTCTAGGTTTCTAGAAAGAAGTGGGAGGTTATGGTGACCTAATCTGTTAAGTCCACCCAATCCTCCCTGAGCTTCTCCTCCCAGCCCAGATCAAAACAATCAGGCCTGCACATTACAATCAGGCCTGACTAAATTTACCTCTCCTAGCCAAAAACCCTGCTAAAAACGCACCTATACTATGGGGGGCGCTACATAGAAAAATAAAGATATTCTGTCTCATTATTGCATATAACTCTAGGCGCATAAAGAGGCCTATCTTCTGTGTATGAAAAAAGAGTGTCATAATGACTTTTCTAAGGAACAAAATGATTTAATTGGTTAAAACTTAGGAGTGCATGTAAATTTGTTATGTGCGTATGCGGCAAAATCAATTGTTTTCCAGCTATATTCTCTGCAATTTAAATATGGGAATGCACAAAATACCTTATTATGGCCACTGGCTGGCACTGAGTATAATAGGAAATAAATATGCTGCTCAGTGCCAATTAGTGGTTATAATGCAGTATTCTCTGCATTTACACATTCAAGTTGCAGAAAATAAAGCCTGAGAATATTACCTGCATTTGACCTGCTACAAATGAGGTTTTGTATAGGAGTGTAATTCCTGCATAAAGCGATCAAAAGCTCATCGACACAGACCCTTAGGCAGTACCATCAAGCTTCTTAATATACAGTATATGAAGAGTTGCATGTTGATATATCTCTGTAACTTTCAGACACCTAGGTTACATAGCATATAATGACTTTGAATAACACACAGTGAAATAATTGAACTCTTATTAGTTCAGATTCCTGGATAGCATCCGTAGATTACTTGCAGCTTATAATCACAGTGTGAATATTAAACTAATGCCAGAAGTCATGTAAGTCGTTCAAATTGCATGTAAGTCATTGAAATGCATAAATTCTACTCAGTAGATAGATGAAGAGTTTAAATTATACAATGCCAATATTCCCAATGTATCCAATGTTGTCCCGTATGTTATGCCACCCATGCTTAAAGTGATTAGATTACATTGCTAGGCCCAACTACATCCAGGATTTTTCTGCAGTTTATATAAAAAATTCTCCTGGCAAGTCTCATGACTTGCTTTCTTACAAAGGCTTTAAGCGCCATGACACGTGCCGCTTTGTTGCTCATTCACCATAGGCTGAAAGATGTTAATACCTTTATTATTGATGTTGATTGAGTGAGGTGTTAAAAAGAACTATTACGTTAACCCTGGACCATTTGAAATCCTTGCCTGAGGCTGTATAAAATAACAGACCTATGCAAATTCCTTCCATGAACTGGGCACATTTTGTAAGCCAGGGTCATGCTAGGATTGAGCTGTACAGAAACTCTTTAGAACTTGTTTGTGCTCTTTTACAGATATGTCAACATAATTCAATAAAAGAGATTAAGCTGTCTAGGTATAAAAAAAATGAACCAAATGGTAAGAGAGAAAAAAACAGAGGTGGTGCTGCGCACAAGGGTGGGGAGACCTCCTCATCAGTATATTTAGGCTGGCCCACAGTTTTACCAGCTTTTGAAAGCTTCAACTTCAGTTAATGATCAGTAATGATCTGTAGGACTGCATTTGCTCTAACATTATTATAAAGCATATTGTGATAACATCATCTCTCTTCTCATGTGATCCGTGAAATGTTGCTTGTGGGTAGCAATTGGGTACCAAACACCTCACACGATTGTGGGTGACATCACAAACCAGACATAGGGCTTCCCTTACTGAAACTTAAAATTGGGTAATGTTCACCTGTGCTAAGTGGACACCCATACATGTTGGAAGAGAAATTGTTATTGTTTTTACTTCTCCTTTACATGGTTGGATGTTAGTTTTCACAAAAAAAACGTAGAAAATTTGATCATTGGATTGCAAACAGTCCCTATATGATTTTCTACTATGTATATACGAGAAAAGAAGGGGGGGGGACTGGGGGATGGGGAGGGAGTGGGAGAAGTAAAGGGGAAATGGGATTATAGCGGTGCTGTTCAAAGTATACAAAATAATGACCTATAATTGAATAAAAACACTCTTTTTTATATGCATTATTTGAAATGGTGCTAACATACCCAAGTCGTACAGTATAGCAAAAATACAATAAAAACAATTTGCAGACGTTTGTATACATGTTCAAATGCGGGATGAGGTGCAAATAGATGTAGTGCCACCAGACTATCCAACAAATATTTTCTACTATATTTATTCGCATCGCTATTGCTTTGCGTGTTGGCATGCCTTCTTGTTGTGATTCTACAGGACATGCAATTACTTCAGTCCTTCGATTATTACTTTTTTTTTTTTTTAATTCCTCTACTCACAGTTAGGTGTTTAGATTGAACATGAAACCAACCAAGTAAGTGAAAAATATAAATAATCCTTTAAAACCCAACTTGGAGCTGGCTCAAAAAAAAGTGAATGCCCAGCATATGCAAGATATATTGTTTGTTTTGTCTATGGAGAATCTGCTACCTACCTTATTGTACAATCCTGAGGCAACTGGTGCTCTGGTCTACTCTCCTCTCTGCTCCAGTCTTCTTCTTTACTCTTTTCTATGTCCCAGAATGTGGGCCTCGGTAGCTGCTGGTCCTGAAGTGTATGCCTCTAGTCCTGAACCTTACAGTATGACATCAGAAATAAAGGGAGGTGACATAACCAGAGAAGAGGTGCAGCTTCAGGGGACTGGTTGGTTTGGAAACATCAGGGAGGAAGCCTGCATACCACAGAGGAGGTAAGTATTCATTTCTATTAGATCTCCCTTAGAAAAAAAAAGGAATATATCATGCATATGTGGAGAAAATGGTACATTTTTAGGCCAGCCTGGAGTTCCAATTTAAATCACCCCCTATGTCTCTTACAGTGTTTTGCATCTGTAATCTCATCTTGTTACTCCTCCCTGCTATATCTCACATACTGCATTGCTACTCTAGCTTCTCCTGCTGGATTTTCACTTGCACCATCTTTGGAACCACCCCATACATAAAAACATCTGGTCAAGGGTTGGTTCATCTATCAAGTGCATCAGGCGAGGGGATCAAATGAGGAAGCAACAGACCTTCCATATAGGCTACCTGGATCTCTCTGTGGTTTCTCCATACATTCACAGTGGGGACCCTTACTTTCTTGGGCACGATGCAGCAATTGTGGCTGTGCAGGCAGTGGCTCATGTGGCATCCAGTTGTGTAAACCAGGGAGAAGCATTAAGCTGCATAAGGTTAGGCTAGTCCTGAAAATTATATAAATTGTTGATGGGCAGTTGACCATATCAGTGAACCAATTTGTTCTTTGACTGACCATACATGGACAGACAAGACTAAACTGATTTTTTATTTTCTTGTTCTAGAATTCTTTTTGAGTTTTTATGAAAAATAAACCGTGACATTTGCTAAATACAAAATTCATGTTTTTGTTTGAATAATGGTATTGACATAGAAAAGACACTCAGAGAGTCATATAAAATGAGAAAGTCATATAAAAGGTGACGGACGTGTCGGTGTTAACGACGTAGCACGGGTTCTTTCATTCCC
>BLSH010194872.1:384863-398023 GCA_018402905.1 Glandirana rugosa
CCGAGAATGTACACCCAAACCTAGGTTCAGACTTGTACGGACTTGAGTATTGACCCACGTACCATCCCTACACAGGGAAGGGGTGGATAAAACACGATTTTTACAGGATTTTTAGCACAAAATAGGTGGGGAAGGGACACATCCCTACCATGCACCCAGTTATGAGTTCAGGCATGTTCAGACTTGGATCCAAACCCACATGTAAGAGCCCACCAGGACGCGGTTACCTGTATGAGCCATTGATCTGTGGCCGGGGATGGTATACATATGGCTGCGGGGTAGGGAATGCCTTGGCTGCAGATGATTGGTCCATAGAGGTGACAGCTTCCTGTATATCCCATACAGGTGACATGCCGAGCCCATCACCGATCAAGAACTGTTATGCAGCAAAATGGCTGGTAAAGCCTATGCTACTTTTTCTTTATATAATCTCTTCAAATAACAAATGCAATAACAGCCTTTCTCAACCAGGATTCCATGGAGTCCTAGGGTTTCTCCTAAGGTTGCTAGGGGTTACTTGAGCAGCGGCAAATTGGTTTTCCACCTAAACTGACCACCAATATCGGGGGCCCATCAATGTAAGGGGTTACGTCTATACTGACCACTAATGTTAGAGGATATCACAATTTTTATATGACTAGAATGAGAATGAGAAGTGCTCTGTAATGAAATCCTCTCCCTAAATTATACAATGTAAACAAAACAATATGGATCTTATATGTGTAATATAGCAAAGATACCAGAAAACAAATAAACAATGTGAATCAGTATAATATAGCAGATATAGTCCTTAAAATATATATCGCAAAGAAAAAATGTGCAAATTGTCCAAAACGATAATAACAGTTCCATACACCAGAGGTTCACAACCCTGTCCTCAAGCACCCCCAACAGGCCATGTTTTGGGAAATTCTCTTAAGCCTCGTACACACGGTGCGGCGGTCGTATGAAAACGGTTGTACAACCGCTTGTTGTACGATCATCATAGTACACGCGATTAGAACAGCCGACGTGTGACGGTTGTACAACAGGAGTTGGATGAGCAGACTAGAAAACTTTGGTTGTACAACTAGCGGTCGTACGACTGTTGTACCGTGCGTACAGAGAAGTTGGTCCAACAATTTGTTCCTGCAAAACACGCATGCTCAGAAGTCAGGAACGCTGAAGTGGCCGTTCGTGTAAACCTACGTTCCTAATTCACAAATCACATTCACCTGAACTTCCTCTTTATACGCTTGTAACGCGTCACTTGGTCGTACGATAACTTTGTGCATGTCAGTATGCGAAACACAACAGCCGACATACAATTTTGGTCGTGTGCACGAGGCTTTAGATAAAATAGCTGTCCAAAATACCAAGCCGTTGACTCTAATTTAAAGCACCTGTGCAAGATGAAGGAAAACCTGCAAATATACTGCCTGTTGGGGATTGAGAACCACTGCCATACACCATCCAATCTTCATGCGACAACAATCTTCAAAAAATGCAACAAATTTCTTCCACATGCATAAGGAATTCACATTTTATCCCCCAATAAAGTGAATAAATAGCACTGATGTGCCTACCGCCAAAGCTCCTCTCTGGGTGTCCTCTCCCCTGGTTTGCTGGACCCAACTAACAACAGGAGGTCGAACTTGCTTTTTAGTATAAATATGTATCACAGCTTGCATCCACTCTTCATACTGGTCATTAGTCTCTCCAATATAGATGCCATAGAAAAGAAAAGACAAGCGCAAACCACCATTTAATTAAAAAACTTGCAAAAATACATGAACATGGCAGAAAGGGTAAAAGGACTTCTTCACTATACAAAAAAACCTCAGCAAGATGACATCCTAGCTCCACCCTATGTAATGACCTCACCGCCCAGCTGACGCATATCGCCAAATCAGCTTTCTTAACCACTTCCCTACTGCCGTATGCAGAATGATGGCGGGGAAGTGGTTGGACGTCATATGACATCCAGCAGGATAACATGCCAGCGGGCGCCCGGGGGAGCCCATCGTGGTGATCGGTGGTGTGGGGGGTCAGTCTGACCCCCCGCATTACCGATCTCCTTAAAGCGCTCCCATCGGAAGCACTTTACCATTTGATCAGCCGTCACCAATCACGGCTGGTCACAGTGTAAACAGGAAGAGCCATTTATCATAGACCTAGGAGGTGTATGTATAATACGTTTGTGATGAACAGCCACACATTTAGAATGGAAATCGCTGTATTTTCTCTAATATATGTGTAGCACTACCCCCGTAGGAGCTGCTTTAGTATGTTCAGTCCGTTACTCTGCCTTTCAACCCCAATAACAGCCTCAGTCCCCTCTGGCACACCTGGCAATAGTGTACAAGGATCAATGAGAAACAAACACGTTATTATAAAACACAAAAATTGTCTTTACTGTAGTATTTCTGTGGAATAACCACTGGAAATAAATTTAAGGAATACAATAGAAGAACATGAAGCAATATAGCTCAATAATACCTTTAGGCTGCTTTCAGGGGATTCAGAAACTTAGAATAACCCCAATAGCACAGCAAACCCTTTAATAACAATAAAGTCACAAAAATGGCAATCTGTACCAGATTGGTTACCTTTACTCAAGTTTGGCTCTATGAGTCCAGGTAGGAGGAGAGAAGACTGACCCTCTCTATGTCAAATCTCTCTCTTCTGTCTCCTGGCACCACAGGCCCAATAACAAATACTGTATTCAAATCAACAGTCAATATCTTCATTTTCTAAATAGGCTTTCCCACACACCCATTGTATATACAGAGCCCTGGATATATGAGTGTGAGGCCATATAGCAATAGTAACTTCAGTCCCCCTTGAAGTTAAATAGGTCTTGGCATCTTCAGCTAGCCACTCTCCTTGGTGCACTTAAATTCCTAGGTAGCAGGCCCGGATCATTAATTGAAGAATGCAAGATTTCTCATTTCTCATCACCTCAGCAGGATGAAATGACAAATAACATCTGTATACAGTGTCTTTCTAATGTACACAGGGTGCGACTGTTGTACGACCGCACGTTTAACAATCGACTTTTGGCAGTTGTGTCTAGCATACTGACATGAGTCAAGTAATCGGCCAACAAAGCCAAACGTAGTGATATGTTATGAGCGTATGAAGAGGAAGTTCAAGTGATTGTGATTTGTGAATTAGGAACACAGGTTTACACAACTGAGCACTTCCTGGATTCAGAGCATGCCTGTTTGCACTTTCAACTTTTGTTGGGCCAACTTCTGTACAGACGAGCCAACAGTTGTACGACGCCTTGTTGGCCAACAAAAGTTTTCTAGTTTTCTCAGCCAACTTCTGTTGTACGATTGTCAAACGTTGGCTGTTGTAATCGCGCGTACTAACGGTTGGATTATCGTACAAGAAGCTGTTGTATGACCGTTGTTGTAGGACAATCGTACCGTGTGTACAGGGCATAACTAAATGGCCTTGTATCCGGAGGCACTAAAAAGTATCAGCAAGGTGACTACTGGCAATGATATCTTTATACAGGGTTCAATATAACTCCATCTGTGCAGTGTCTTAGTTTCTTGCAAATGGGCAAGAGCCCCCTCACCCAATCCTGCGATCAATCAAGGCCCAAATGAATTTCCTGGAACAGGCAGGCTTTCCTGATGGCCTCTGGTCACCTCACAATGGAACGCTTCTCTGTAAGTGCAGGTGCGTCTGGATGTGCACCTGGGAACCTCTCTCTAGCTGGATGTCCTGACCGGTCCCACAGGTCTAAGATCGCACAGTGGAAAGACCCAAGAGGCAGCACCCCTCTCTTAGGTCTTCTCTCTTCCTCTCCCACGCTTTCACTGAGCTCCCCTCAGGGAATCAAGAGGGAGTCTTTCTCCTCCTCCTCCCAGAGATTGCTGGGGTTGTAGTTCCATACTCCATACAAAGCTATGGGGCCGTTTGGTAAAGGGGCTTCATATTACAGAATGCCTTGCAGCCCTTCCTTCAGCTTGTTAAAGTCCCTCGGATTGGCTTCTGTAACTGTTCCTTCCATTGACTGTTTCTATCTATGCACATAGAAGAACACCAGAGAGGCAATGTAATCAGATCCTTCTGTGTGTCTGTATCTCTCCACACAGCTTACATTGAGTTCAGTCTGTGAAACAAGGAGGGGGAGAAGTCCCTCTGCAGGGGCTGACAGGTGCATGTCTCCCTTGTAAGAGAACCTGTGTATTTGCGGCAGCCACTTAGCAAAAGCCGCAGAAATAGCGGGGCACTCGCTACATATGACGTTCCTATGGCATCAGCACCACTGAGTGGCCATATTGCATTTTCTTTCCTGATTGAGCAATGTGTGCAACAAAAACACATTATGGCCACAAGGCTGTGCTGGTGATAAGGGAACTACATATACCTGTATTAGAAAAAAATACAGCGATATTGATTCTAAATGTACAGATGTTTGTCACATCCACACAGCTAACATTGTATTCATAGACCACCTTGTCTGAAGTAAGAAGTATAAGATGTTGCCCAAGAACAAACATGTTTTAATTTGGGACCCGTGCGGAAGCCTTTCCTGCCTTCTTCTGACCTGCACCACAGTTCTCTGAGACATTTTATTCTGGGCTCCCTGCTGCCTTCAGTGATAGTAAAAGGTGGTATTAACCCTTCCTGCTTTTGATGTTATTGTGAGCACCCCTAGGGGAGTTCACCCACACTTATCCATGGTTGATCATAGGCTGAGGAGTCCCAAATACCCTCTCAGTACAAGTGACGTGGTCACCAGAAAAAGCTTGTTTGCCAAACAATATTCTGGAACTTGGGGTGATTTGGTTATCCCTTCAATGCTGGACCTCTCACCTGTGAGGTAATCCCACCAGGATTTAGTCAGACAATGCCACGGCGGTGGCTTATTTTTAGCCATCAGAGAGGCACCAGAACTTTCATGGTTCAAAGAGAAGTAGATCTGATTTTGGCTTTGGCAGAATTTTATTTCCAGCCCTGACTACCATGGGGCCATGGACATTCCATGCATGGAAACTGGCAGATGAATTTCTTCATTTGTCAGTGCCTGCACTCTGATGCATGGCCTCCTTCTCTTGAGGTGTTCCAAGAACTTTGTCTCAGGTGGGGGACCCAGACTTGGACCTCCTGGCTCCCTGGTTCAGCAAATACTCAGCAGGTTTGCCTCCAGATCTAGGGATTCTCTAGACTTCACAGTGGATGCTCTGGTGACTTAGTAAGATCAGTTCAACCTGATTTATGTCTTTCCTCCTCTGAAGCTCCTTCCTCGCAAACTCTGCATGATCGAGATGGACGCATTTTGATGATTCTCACAGCTTCGAGCTGGCCCAGGAGGATGTGGTAATCAGACCCATCAGACTACTGGCAGACTTTCCATGGGTTCTCTCCGATTGTCTGGATCTTCTGTCCTAAGGGCCAGTTTACCACTCTGTTTTTAGGTTGTTGGCTTTAACTGGTTGGCTGTTTAAGCCCAGGTCATGAGGTACATAGTCATATCAGATTCGGTCCTCTCTACGCTCTAGAAAGCTCAGAAATTGACTTGTGTGAGACAGGAAAATTTCTTCTCAGAAAGTCCTCCATGGGACAAATCCTGTGTTTTCTCCAGCCTGCTCTGGAGCAATGTTTGGCCTTGGGTGCTATCAAGGGTCAAATCTCAGCTTTGGTGGTTCTGTTTCAGAGACTGCTTGCCTCACACTTCCTTAGTGAATGCCTTCATACAGGGTGTTGCCCACACTGTTTCTCCTGTGCACTACCCAGTGATTCAGTGGGGTCTCAACCTGGTTCCATCAGAACGTCAAAGGCCATCCATTGAAACTGTTAGGAATATTCTCCTGTCTATGCTAACTTGCAAGGTTGCCTTTCTCATTGCCATAACTTCTGGAAGGCGAGTTACTGAGTTGGCAGCCTTGAGCTGTAAGGAACCCTTTATTTTGCTCCACAGATACAAGCTTGTTTTGAGGCCCAGGGCCTCTTTTCTTCTTACAGTGATTTCTTCATTTTACCTTAACCAGGACATTGTTCTACCATCTCTTTGTCCTGCTGCTAAACATCCTACGTAGATTTCTCATCAGTGTCTGGATGTGGTACATGCTGTTTGAGGCTATCTCCCAGCTTCGGGTTACTTTTAACATTCCAACTCTCTGTTTTGTCGCCATAGGGGATAGCTTGCTTTTCATTTTATTATCGCTAGGTGGATATGACAGCTCAGGTCATTCAGGTTTATGACCTCAAAGGCAAGCTTTCCCCTTTCCATATTTAGTGCACTCCACAAGGCTGCCAACTGATCTTCTGTTTGTTAAATTTTAACAGGATGGATGTCCAGGCTTCAGATGATGCTTCCTCTCATTTGCTGTTGCCCACTTCTCAGTTAGACTACTTTTTGAGGTCCCAGTGTGTCTGAATACTATCCTGTGTGGGTAAAGTAAATATAATTTATGTCTTACCTGTAAAATTCTTTGTTAGAGAGACACAGGTGACTCTCCTCACTTCTTATGATATGCTGCTATCATTGCTTGATAGAGGGAGGGGTTATACTGGGCTGTCTTTACAGCTTTGCTTGCCACTGTTAAATTATCTTGAAGGTGGCAATAAACCCAAGCGTTTCAGAATACTATCCTGTGTCCCATAATGCAGAAAAAGGATTTTACAAATAAGCCAAAATGCCTATTTTATGATTCCTTTACAAAAATTTTTTGGCAAACTGCAATTAAGCTGCTCTATTTGCATTTGTGAAGAATGATATGTGAATTGATTTGGGTTCTTTGCTTTAACTGGGATTTGCTATGTTTAACTTGCAATTCATTTTTCCCAGTGGGCATTCAGATCTCATCTGACTCCTCTGGCTGAAAGATCTTGGAGGAAAAGTATACTGGTTGGACTGAATGTATTTGGACAGTATGCTGTTGTTTCCAGAAAACAATTGGCACTAAGGATGCTGGCCATGAAGGTTGCTTATATCTGAACACATATCTGTGCAATACTTGGGGTGGGGGGGTGGGGGGCTGGACACAATGAGAAAAAATAACACCAGATTGTATTTACACTGCCACAAAAAACAGACACTTTAGGTATGTGCTTAGTATTGCCTGCAAAATAAATGCAACTTTATATTCTCCACAAACATTAACTACTGTTTCTTTTGTTTTAGGACTGGTTGAAAGCTTTGCATCATGAACTTTTTGTGCCTTTAAAGCTTTTGAGAACCTGAATTTCTCACCAAACCTGCTGTCTCCAAAACTTAGGATGGGTAGCACCACCATCCTTCCCCGTGGTGCCCTGGCCATGGGGGTGGCGCGCGCCATCCGTCGCTTTAGCACAGATATTCCAGACCCACTCAGAGAGGAAGAGGAATCAGAGCTGACACAGGGTATGAAGCCAACTGCCTATCGCAATGGGAAGGTACACACAAAGCCTATTCGTCAGCGTACCCGCTTTGTACAAAAAGACGGTCACTGCAATGTAGAATTTATTAACCTCAGTGAAAAGAGCCAACGCTACCTGACTGACCTTTTCACCACATGTGTAGACATACGTTGGAGGTGGATGTTCCTTATATTTTCCTTTACTTTTGTGGTTTCCTGGCTTATTTTTGGTTTCACTTTCTGGCTTATTGCCTCATTGCATGGGGACTTAGCGCCACCACCTGAGCCTGGCTCAGAAGAGACCCCACCCCCACCCTGTTTCTTACAAGTCACCAGCTTCATGGCCGCCTTCCTGTTCTCCTTAGAAACACAAACTTCCATTGGATATGGATTCAGAAGTGTGACAGAAGAGTGCCCATTAGCGGTGTTGACTGTGGTGCTGCAGTGCATTGTGGGCTGCATTATTGATGCCTTCATTATTGGAGCCATCATGGCAAAAATTGCCAAACCCAAAAAGAGAAATGAAACTCTTGTGTTCACAGAAAATGCAGTGATTGCTCAAAGAGATGGAAAACTGTGTCTCATGTGGAGAGTGGCTAATCTGCGCAAAAGCCATCTAGTGGAGGCCCATGTACGAGCTCAGCTCCTACAGGTAAGCAGCAGCATTATTAATAACTAACCTGAGTCATTATATAACCTCCCTCCACGTCTTCCGTCCCCAAACTAAATCAGTGATTTTTATTTTTTTTTTACATTTTATTTACCATTTTTAATCTTTTTCTCTGGCCACTGGTCTAAGCAGGAATACCATATCCCTGATTTTGCAGTCTACTAGGTTAGCTCTCTTTAAGGAAGCTGCAAGAGTAGGGCACACAGCAGCACACTTCATTGTGGGCTTGCTGCCTGAATCCAAAAAAAGCAGCTGGCTCATGATCACTGAGGATGACGGCGCAAAATCTGAGCTGTCACACTTTACAAGGGCAGGTGAGTATGGGAAACCAGGACAGCACTGCAAATCAGATAAGAGGGACTTAAAAAATATCTGGAGGGGGCAAACTTCCTCTTTAAATAACAAAAAAAATTAAATAAAACATTAAAGGGAACCAAAATAGCAATCAATATTGTGTAAAAAAACGTCCCCTTAACTCTGATATCTAACTCTTAACTTATGACATATGATGTCCCAAATAGTCAACGTGGTATATTAAAGTGAAGAAATCAAACAAATATATACATATATATATATGTGTGTGTACAGTATAAATGTTAGGCAGGTGTGAAGAAATGCTGTAAAGAATGCTTTCAAAATTATATATTTTATTTGCTTATGTGTATCAATATACAAAATTAAAAGTGAGCGAATAGGAGAAGAATCTAAATCAAATCAATATTTGATGTGACCACCCTTCGGCTTCAAACCGGCTTCAATTCTTCCACTTGCACACTTTGTACACTTGCACAAAGTGTCAGGGATTTCATAGGATTAGAGTCAGGTGTATGATTAACCAATTATACCAAGCAGGTGCTAATGATTATCATCTTCATATGTAGGTTGAAACACAGTCATCGAAACTGAAACAGAAACAGCTGCGTAGGAAGCTTAAAAATGGGTGGCCAAAAGTGTTTTTTCATGGAAGAATTGAGGCCACAAAGCCATACCTCTGACTTGGAAACAAGGCTAAGCGACTCAACTATGCACAAAAACATAGGAACTGGGGTGCAGAAAAATGGCAGCAGGTGTTCAGGACTGATGAGTCAAAATTTGAAATATGTAGCAGGAGGCAGTTTGTTCACCGAAGGGGATGGAAAGTGGTACAATAATGAATGTCTGCAAGCAACAGGGAAGCGTGGTGGTGGTTCTTTGCAAGTTTGTGGCTGCATTTCTGCAAATGGAGTTGGAGATTTGATCAGGATCAGTGGTGTCTTCAGTGCTGAGAAATACGGGCAGATACTTATCCATCATGCCATACCATCAGGGAGGCATGTGATTGGCCCCGAATATATTCTGCAGCAGGACAACGACCCCAAACATGTAATTAATGTCATTAAGAGCCATCTTCACTGTAAAGAAGAACAAGGAGTCCTGGAAGTGATGGTTTGGCTCCCATAGAGCCCTAATCTCAACATCATCAAGTCTGCCTGAGATTGAAGGATTTGAGGTAGTCTACATCCATAGAAGATCTGTGGTTAGTTCTCCAAGATATTTGGAGCAACCTACCTGCTGAGTTGCTTCTGTGTGCAGGTGTACCTAGAAGAATTGAATAATCAATGCTGTTTTGAAGGCAAAGGATGGTCACACCAAAAAGTGATTTGATTTTCTCTTTTGTTCATTTACTTTCCATTTTGTTGATTGATGAAAATAAACTATTAATACTTAATAATACTATTAATACTTCAGTAGTATTAAAACTATTAATACTACTGAAAATAAACTATTAAACTTTCTGAAAGCATTCTTAATTTACAGCATTTTTTCACACCTGCCTAAAACTTTTGCACAGTAGTGTGTATCTTCGTTCTCTATATTTTTACAATTACTCACCTTGTCCCCTGGATCCAGTGATGTCCCCCGCCGTGTCTGCAGGCTGTGTCCTCCGCCCGATGCCTCTGCGTGCCGGGCTCCGTTCCCTGCGAGCATCGTGTTGCACGGGGGCGGAGACCGGCGGCAAATTCAAAAAGTGAACACACAGTAAACATACAGTACACTGTAATCTGTAAGATTACATTACTGTATCAAATCATTTCACATCCCTTTTGTCCCTAGTGGTTTGCCCAGTACCCTGCATGTACTTTTATATTATATATGCCATTCTTTCTGCCTGGAAACTTGAGAATGTCCATAGCAACCAAAAAGCGTCCCTTTACGTCAAAAGTGGTTTTTGATCAGCTAGAAAACACGGATAGTAAATAAGAATCATTTGCAGAATTGAGTGATACTGATTTTTGGGGAAATTTATCATCAGACACTGAAAATGACGACAGCGACAATTGTGCAACTGAGCAAATTGATTACATTATTGAATACATTTTATTACTATTATGTTATTATTTTTGATAATTATTTGTAGTTATTATATATATATATATATTATCATTTATGATTTCATGTTTCAAACTTTATCATACCCTCAATGTCTACTAGACTCTTGTTTGGACAGATTTAAGTGAGTTATTCCTAAGAATTACAGGCCTACAATATAAAACGCCAAATTTCCATGCAAAATAATGTACCGCTTTCAGCACCAAAAATCTGAAATAATCATACTGCCAGGGAGGTTAATGGGATTACCACTCACCAGAAAGATCTCCAGATTATAGGATGGTTTCACTGAGCCAAGTGTACAAATTACTCCAAATATTAAACATCCACTTGGCAAAAACTCTTATCCATATAAGCACGATCATCAGATATACTGCATGTTGCTCTAATAAAAAAGTGTGTATAACCTAACCCAATTTTTATTAAAATGAAAAGGCAGATAAGCTCACATGCAGAAAGAGCACCTGTTGCATTGACAATAATTGCATATGTGCAAATGTAGTAAGCCTCTGTGGTCCTATTGAGTGGGATTAATGCAATGCCAGAGACACAGTGGGAGAGATTTGCTAAAACAGGAGCACACAGAATCTGGTGCAGTTTTGCATAGTAACCAATTATCTTCTAACTTCAACTTATTCAATTAAGCTTTGCCAGTAAAACCTAGAAGCTGATTGGTTACCATGCACAGCTGCGCCAGATTTTGTGTGCACCAGTTTTAGTGAATCCCCCCCCACTGTGATGGTGTAGGTTAATCCCACCCTAAGCGTTTTACCATTCTAATTTATCAGGAGTGTAGGAACTGCTCAAGCTGTATATGCTTTCCAGATTTAATACTTTTAGACCTCAATACTGAACAGAATTTATTCCCAGCAGAGACACATAATGGCCATACTATATATTGCCAATCTATAAATATAATGCAAATAAACACATCTAATGACTATATAAAATTTCATGAATAATGACAAAAAAAGCAAACTCACAGAATACCACTATCTTATAAATGTCACGTACAGTATATTCATAAACAATATAGATATAAGGGCAACAATAATGCAGTACTTTAGGCCCCTAGGGTCCCCTCTGTGACACTGTCTAAAATGCAAGGATGAAGTATGAGTTTTAGGAGCTTTTTTAATATAACAATGTTCCCCCAAACAAATCTTCAATTAGCTGGTAGTATGCCCCACATAATGGTAGCCACAAAGTCATTCCAGCAAGTATGTATCTTGGGCTGAATGACAAGAAGCAAAATGTTCATTGATATACTGATATTATATTGATATAAATAATATTATTATTGTCAACATATATAGCTACTGTAGTAGGTTATTGTAGATGCTGATGTGCAGAGTTGGGGACTGGTAACCAGCAACTTTAGCAGTCTTATTGGTTCAAAAACAAAAGTTATAACAAAACCAGTAAAGAAACTCAGAAGAATTAGAAGACAAAAATGAGATTAATCAGTCTTATTTTTTCTGAAGGTGTAAAGATGGGAGATGCCCTGTTAAATAAATATGAATAAGCATGTCAGGACATAAAAAGACATTGGACAAACAGCAGTCATGCATACTAGCCTATGGTAACAACTCTAAAACCAATTTTCATAGGATTTTGCATTTTATTTTTTAGTACAATGCATTGTAACTAGATGTTGTGAATCACTACCCATCATTGTTTTTTTCCTTTTGAACATTTATAAAGAGACACAAATATTCTTACCTTAATCTTTGCAGCTGGCTCTTTCCTTTGCTTCCAAAGCTCTGGGATATAAGCAGCTACTCAGCATCCTAATTAATGTACAGTGCAGAAGCACCGGACCTGCATTGTATGTACTCCTGTCAGAAAGCTGTGAATAGTCAGGCAGCAAAGAGGGCAGCTTTAAGGGACCAGTCTTATGATGAGGAATCCTATAGAAGAAATGGGGAAAATAATTATATCACTGTATTCCAATCTCCTAGACAAAACGCAGCAGCAATGCATCAAGGATGACATTTTCTCCAGTTCAGAGTTTAAATTTGAGACTATAGCTTTTCTAAACTAAACGACTGTAAAATGCTTAAAAGGACAGAAAAAAGGTTCATAACAATGGGAACCAGCAAGCTTTATAATGAAGTAGAGCACCAGAATGGGAATTATAAGACCTTATGAGTACATATGAATGTGCTATGCACATTCTATAATAATTACTGTGTAGCTTATTACTTCAATAAAAAGCTTGCTGGTTTCAGGATCCTATTGTAATGTATGTTTTTCTGTACTCCTAAGTTTATCAGATAGATAGCTGTTAAATACACTGCACCAGTCAAAATACGCTTCACAGATGTAAAAATATACTGTAGATGGAACTTTTAAGTAGTTAATTTCTTTGTTCAATACTCATTAAAGATACATTGTCACCTTGCCCATGCAAGAGCCTTACTGCCTCATTTACATGGGTGGCGTTCCACTGTTACATAGAAATTACTCATAACTTGTTTCTTTAATTGATGAATTTTCAAGGTAGATGTCATATAAAAATGTAGACACTTCGCATAAAACTGACCACGTCACATAAATTGTCGATAGATAGACTATTTGAATCCTCATGTCTTTTTGTATGTAATGTTATCCTAGGACTTTGGTCGTTCGAAAAATAACTTCATTATTCGATGTGTCATTAATAATATCTTACACGTATCGTGTAAGTATACATGAGTATTCCAGAATATTAAGGGTAAGACCACGAGATGAAGTAATATTTCGAACGACCAAGGGTAACAATACTTGGAAAAAAGACA
>BLSH010194872.1:408411-425192 GCA_018402905.1 Glandirana rugosa
CTCTCTTTGGTTGAGGCTCTTTATCGTCTCAGATGGTAAAACTGCCCATTCCTCTTGGCAAAAAGCCTCCAGTTCCTGGAAATTCTTGGGCTGTCTTGCATGAACTGCACGTTTGAGATCTCCCCAGAGTGGCTCAATGATATTAAGGTCATGAGACTGAGATGGCCAATCCAGAACCTTCACTATTCTGCTGTAGCCAATGACAGGTTGACTTGGCCTT
Organism: Glandirana rugosa; assembly: GCA_018402905.1. Classification (NCBI taxonomy): domain Eukaryota; kingdom Metazoa; phylum Chordata; class Amphibia; order Anura; family Ranidae; genus Glandirana; species Glandirana rugosa. The sequence continues at coordinate 408,632 of BLSH010194872.1, forward strand.
GTGTTTTGGATCATTGTCATGTTGGAATGTCCAATTACGTCCCATGCGCAGCTTCCTGGCTGATGAATGCAAATATTCCTCCAGTATTTTTTTGATAGCATACTGCATTCATCTTGACATCATTGTAGCTCACACATCCCCAAAACATCAGCGATCCACCTCCGTGTTTCACAGTAGGAATGGTGTACCTTTCATCGTAGGCCTTCTTGACTTCTCTCCAAATGTAGCGTTTATGGTTGTGGCCAAAAAGCTCAATTTTGGTCTCATCACTCCAAATTACTTTATGACAGAAGGTTTGAGGCTTGTCTCTGTGCTGTATTGTAAGCGGGATACTTTGTGGCATTTGCGTAGCAATGGCTTTTCTTCTGGTGACTCGACCATGCAGCCCATCTTTCTTCAAGTGTCTCCTTATTGTGCATCTTGAAACAGCCACACCACATGTTTTCAGAGAGTCCTGTATTTCACCTAAAGTTATTTGTGGGTTTTGTTTTTCTTTGCATCCTGAACAATTTTCCTGGCAGTTGTGGCTGAAAATTTAGTTGGTTTACCTGACCGTGGCTTGGTTTCAACAGAACCTCCACTTCTTGGTTAGAGTTTGAACACTGCTGATTGGTATTCTCAATTCCTTTGATGAAACAAAAGCAAAGAGAGGCACCTCTAAGTGTAGAAGTACAAACACAATTTATTCACATAAGATTAAAAACACTCACAGGATGGAGAGTAGTAGTGAGCATAGAGAGTACGAAATTCCATCAAGGACTGTGCAATCTCCTGTGTAACAACTGGACCGTCAGGTCCGTTCCAGCCTGAAGAAGGGGCGCGGCCACTACGACCGAAGAGCCGACACGCCCACGAAACGCGTGGCACTCCTTGGAAGTCATCTCTCTGGGTCTGGTCAGTGGTGCGAACCAAGCCTCGCTCTGAGCCTTCCAGCCGGCTTCCATCATACGCGCGGAGGTTCTGCACCTCACGGTCCGGTCGTTACAGAGGAGATTGCACAGTCCTTGATGGAATTTCGTACTCTCTATGCTCACTACTACTCTCCATCCTGTGAGTGTTTTTAATCTTTTGTGAATAAATTGTGTTTGTACTTCTACACTTAGAGGCGCCTCTCTTTGCTTTTGTTTCCTCAGTTTCCTGGAGCATGGTTCGGCTCCTTATGATGGCTGCCCTGGTGTATATGGACATTTATGGACTCTTACATGTTTAACTAGGCCCTATTGTTGCTCATTGTTTCCTTTATAACACCATCTTACAGACAATCGTCATATATAACCATTGTGGATATCTAATTATTGTTGGGTTGTGCGCACATACTCACTTTCAATTCCTTTGATATATTTTTATATCCCTTTCCTGTTCTTTACAGTTCAACTACCTTTTCCCACAGATCCTTTGACAATTCTTTTGCTTTCCCCATGACTCAGAATCTAGAATTGTCAGTGCAGCACTAGATGAAAGATGCAAAGTTTTGTCAGGAGTCCAGAAACTCACTGACCTTTTATACACACACACTAATTACAAGCAAACAGATCACAGGTGAGGATGGTTACCTTTAATAGCCATTCAAACCCCTTTGAGTCAACTTGTGTGCATGTTATCAGGCCAAAATCACCAGGGTATGTAAACTTTTGATAAGGGTCATTTGGGTAGTTTCTGTTGTCATTATGATTTAAAAGAGTAAACACAGTTGATTGATAATAAATGGCTTCAGCCAAACACTAACCATGAGTAAAAGAAAAGTTTTTGTGTTATCATTCATATTGGATTGGATTGGAGCTTACCGGCAGAAAAAAAACTCTCCTAAGCTCGTCTAAACTTTGTACAAAGCCCAGTGTGCATGAAGCCTAAAAACAACTTTTTAACCTGGTACATGTGTTTCTTTGGTCTCATCAGCCATGTTAAGCTGTAGAGAGGCTGTGAAAAGCACGCATAGCATGCCACCAGTGTCCTTCCAAAGGATTAGTTGACAGGAAGTCCAAAGTATGTAACTAGGTTTCTCTCCTAATAATACCAGTATGTTGTGTATCATTTGTATAAATTACATCATCTCTTCTATTAACTGCTTGGATATTGAAATAAAGTATTTTGACCATATCATTTATTTTTTCCATTATGGCAATGTTCTCTAAGAAGCAGTAAACACACAGTTCAAATAGCAGCACTCAAGGTCATATTGGTGATTACACCACAGAATAAAGGAGGTTATTTAGGGTTACATCATTTCATTTCTGCTAAAATATTAATCCGATTTTTGATTTAGGATATGTTTTGCCTCTTTGAAGGAAGTAGGAAATTAGAATTGTTTGGGGGGTTCATCAGAATTTTTATAATAGATTAACAATGTTGATGTAATTTGAGATTAATGGGGCTTTTTGTGGATAAAGTAGATAGCAATGTGCCAACACACAGTGACCCCTTGCACCTAAGGGTAAAACTGATTATTATGTTGCAATGCATATTCTCGTCATTGCTGGGCTTTGAACTGTGTTGTTGAATATTATACTTTCTTTTTACTGTGATTGATGTGTGTTTTACAATATATTAGTCAACCTATAATATGAAATGCATTGCATTCCAAAATGATAACAAAATTGCAGGCAAGACATTAAAATCATCATTATGTTAAGTGAAAAATAGGTTATCCATGTTTGCCTTTTATTTTTGAAAAAATTAAAAAATTCAAATAATTAAAAATTATGTCCTATTACGTTTTGGTATTCTACCAGAAAATGAAGCCTACCTGATGGTGTATTTCTGCAGTCAGGTCCCTGTGAATCCCTCCCCATACCTTGAAGTATTTGTAAAATAAAAAAGGAAAAAAAAACTGCAAGACAAAGGTATAATGAGCTAGTATGCATGGTATACTAGCTCATTATGAAATACTTACCTTAGAACGAAGCTGTTGCAACGGTCTCCGCACACCACTGTGACCGTGTGTTTTCTTTAGAAAATTACATTTAAATTGTCATTTAAAATCGCGGCTGTAATGTATTGCTGGCAATATACATAAAAATCATGAAAAAATTGCGCCAACATTTAAAAAAAAAATTGACGTGGGGTCCCTCCTAAAATCCAAAGGAGACCCTTATCTGAGCATGCAACCTGGCCCGGCCAGGATAGGGGGGCGAGCAAGCACCCCCCCCCTTAACAGTACCAGGTTATATGCCCTCAACATGGGGAGTATGGGTGCTTTGGGAGACCCCAAAGCACCTTGTCCCGATGTTGATGGGGACAAGAACCTCTTGCCCAGGGTTGTGGGGGTGTGCGGGTGTGGGGGGCTTATCGGAATCTGGAAGCCCCCTTTAATAAGAGGGGCCCCAGGATCCCAACCCCCCTTGTGAGTTAGTATCGGGTACATCGTACCCCCACTAATTCACCAAAAGTGTCAAAAAAGAAAAAAACACAGCAGACAATTAGGGACAAGTCCTTTATAAAAAAAATAAAAATAAGTGCCCCCGTTGTAATCCATCGTCAATCACGGCGAGCGACGGACCCGAAAAAACAAAAACGAACAGCTCCTCCTCCATAGGAGGGCTCCCGCCGACTGAGCTCTCTTTGGTTTGACGTTTTATTTACAGTGAAGGGCGGGGCCACCCAGTGACGTAATTGAGCAACCCGCCCCTCTGACGCCCCGCCCTGCGCTATAAATAAAACATCAAAACAAAGCCAGCGCAGACAGCGGCAGCCCTAACATGGAGGAGGAGCTGTGAGCGCCGTCTATGTGCAATGCATTATGGGGCACTCCGCAGTGGCGAAGTCGCTGTGTACGCCCCATAATGTTCTAAATTCGACAAGCGGGCGAGTGGAACGACCGCGGGCCCATCCCTATTAGTGGTGACTCATATAAATTGGGGAATCAGATCAGTTGGCCTCTGCAACTGATGGGGGAGCTGGTGTAAGAGGGCACTCTGGCATGGACCCTGATGTATGGGGGAACTCTGATATGTAAGGGGGACGTGGTGGAGAGGCTGCTGCTGTGAAGCATGAATTGATATTTTGGGGTTTTCAATATGAAGTTATCTCTTGGAACACGCTTATTCATACAGTGCCTTGAAAAAGTATTCACACCCCTTGAAATTTTCCACATTTTGTCATGTTACAACCAAAACTATGAATGTATTTTATTGGGATTTTATGTGATGGACCAACACAAAGTGGCACATAATTGTGAATTGGAAGGAAAATGATAAATGGTTTTCACATTTTTTTACAAATAAATATGTGAGAAGTGTGGACAAATTTTACATTTGTATTCAGCCGTTCTTAGTAAATACTTTGTAGAACCGCCTTTCACTGCAATTACAGCTGCAAGTCTTTTTGGGGATGTCTCTACCAGCTTTGCACATCTAGAGAGTGACATTTTTGCCCATTCTTCTTTGTAAAATAGCTCAAGCTCTGTCAGATTGGATGGAGAGTGTCTGTGAATAGCAATTTTTTAAGTCTTGCCACAGATTCTCAATTGGATTTAGGTCTGGACTTTGACTGGGCAATTCTAACACATGAATATGTTTTGATCTAAACCATTCCATGTAGCTCTGGCTGTATGTTTAGGGTCGTTGTCCTGCTGGAAGGTGAACCTCCGCCCCAGTCTCAAGTCTTTCTCAGATGCTAACAGGTTTTCTCCTAAGATTGGGGATGGTGTGTGCAGGGTGATGTGCCATGTTAGTTTTCCACCACACATAGCGTTTTGCTTTTAGGCCAAACAGTTACATTTTGGTCTCATCTGACCGGAACCCCTTCTTCCACATGTTTGCTGTGCCCCCCACGTGACTTCTCACAAACTGCAAACAGGACTTCTTATGGCTTTCTTTCAACAATGGCTTTCTTCTTGCCATTCTTCCATAAAGGGCAGATTTGTGGAGTGCACGACTAATAGTTGTCCTGTGGACAGATTCTCCCACCTGAGCTGTGGATCTCTGCAGCTCCTCCAGAGTTACCATGGGCCTTGTTGCTTCTCTAATTAATGCTCTCCTTGCCTGTCCTGTTAGTTTAGGTGGACGGCCATGTCTTGGTAGATTTGCAGTTGTGCCATACTCTTTCCATTTTTGGATGATGAATTAAACAGTTCTCCGTGAGATGTTCAAAGCTTGGGATATTTTTCTATAACCTAACCCTGCTTTACACTTCTCCACAACTTTATCCCTGACCCGTCTGGTGTGTTCCTTGGCCTTCATGATGCTGTTTGTTCAGTAAGGTTCTCTAACAAACCTCCTGAGGGGTTCACAGAACAGCTGTCTTTATACTGAGATTAAATTACACACACATGGACTCTATTTACTAATTAGGTGACTTCTGAAGGCAATTGGTTCCACTAGATTTTAGTTAGGGGTATCGGAGTAAAGGGGGCTGAATACAAATGCACGCCACATTTTTTCAGATATTTATTTGCAAAGAATGTTGAAAAACATTTATCATTTTCCTTCCACTTCACAATTATGTGCCACTTTGTGTCGGTCTTTCACATAAAATCCCAATAAAATACCTTTACTTTTTGGTTGTAACATGACAAAATGTGGAAAATTTTAAGGGGTATGAATACTTTTTCAAGGAACTGTATATTTAATTGTTATTAATTATTTCTAAAACCATTTTTTTCAGCCCACAAATATTTTTTAAATATATTACGTGGCCCATGTACTAATACGTTTCTAGACCCCTGTCCAAATGCATAAACTGCTATCATAAGGAACTAACACAGCTGGGAGAAACCTTCAGCTGAGAAAATGGTAAATTAAAAAAAACAAAAAAAAACACAGCAATTGCATATGACTTGACAGCATATACATTTGCTAATACTTTTTATTCTGGCCATGGTCTCCTGTTGTGCTTTTAATACAATTAATCCATGTGAGTATTTCTAACCATTTACAATAAAATGACTCTATGTATTACACTTAAGCCTCATACACACGGGATGACGATCATATACAACAGGTCGTACTAAGGACCGTTGTATGTGAAATCGATCGTTCCTATGCGCGATTAGAACAGCCGACATACGGCGGCCATACAAGGGGAGTTGTATGAGCAGACTAGAAAACTTGGTCGTACCAACAAGCGGTCATACGACCATTGTATCGTGTGTACAGAGCAGTTGGTACAACAAGTTGTATTGTGCAAAACACGCATGCTCCAAAGTCAGGAACGGCTGGATGCTAATTACATGCACCTGAACGTTCTTTCTGTGGTCGTACAATCGTGTAGTGCAGTCAGTATGCAGGTTACATTATCCAACATACGATTTGAGACGATCGTAAGTACGATCATCGTCCCATGTGTACGAGGCTTTAGAGGCGCCTCTCTTTGCTTGTATTATTTTCCTTTAGTTATTGCATGCTATTGAATCATTTTTATTAGAAAGTGTCTGCTGCATGAGTCATTGTTTGGCTGATTAGGCAGAGCCAGCCAATCAGAGGCTGTGCCAGAAGACATTTTCTGAATGATAGCGTTCACCAGACACCTTTTCTTTAATTGAACGGTATTACATAATCATTGATTTAATGTTTTTTTTTTTTTCTTAATGTTTTAACTAGCCTAGAGTCACGCCTGAAGGAGAGTACCTACCACTGGACCATACAGATATCAACGTTGGGTTTGACAATGGCACAGACAGAATCTTCCTTGTGTCTCCAGTTACCATTGTCCATGAAATTGATGAAGAGAGCCCCCTGTATGAAATCAGTAAGGCAGACTTGGAGACAGCTAACTTTGAACTAGTTGTAATCCTTGAAGGCATGGTAGAAGCTACAGCAATGACCACGCAATGTCGTAGTTCTTATCTTCCATGTGAAATTCTTTGGGGGAGTCGATTTGAACCAGTCCTGTTTGAGAAACGTAATCATTATGAGGTGGACTACATGCACTTCCATCGTACTTATGAAGTCCCCAATATTCCCACCTGCAGCGCCAAAGAGCTTTCTGAAAGGAAATATTCTGTGGTGACCCGCAGTTCATTTTGCTATGAGAATGAAGTAGCTCTTAACTGCATCTGTGATGAGGAGATACCTGCTCTTGTGGACACAAAATCATTGAATGCTGAGGTATCTCTTGAGTTAGACATGCTAAGGGTGGTGGACCCCCTAGAGGAAATATTGCTAACATGATTTTATGAATGGATTTTACTCAACCGTTGAGTTTTGTTTAGTGGGAACATAGCAGAGATCTGCTACAAATGAGGATGTCTTTCCTCCACTACATCTTTTACAGGAAAAAGACATATTCGAAGGAGAAAAAAGCACATTTGCTGGACAAAGGTACGATCTAAACAAAGCTTCTACTGGTGCTTCTGCAGCATCCAGCTTTGTACAAATGATCAATGGATACTCAAGTCACCTGCTTTAACAATGTTAGATTGCTTTATTTCATTTCTTCCTTCTCAGCAAATGCAGCTTTTGCACTTTGTTTGGTGAACACAAGTAGCCAAGAGTTTATCACTCACACATAATGCAGCTTAAGCCTATCAACCATGTCAAAAGCATCAGCAAACAAAGGTCATGTTGAAATCCTCATTAACAAAAAGACACAGGTGTCTTATTCTAACTAGGAGAACACTTTAATGACTTCTGTGAAGTGTAGAATTTTGATTCTCCCTAGATATCATATGAGTATTTGCTGAGATTTTCAGACGAAACATACAAAAAGCCAAATACAGCTCAATACAACAATTAAACCATACAATGATAGCATGCTGTGCCTGCCACATTCCTGAATGAATGAGCTATTTTGAATCCTGATCATATAAATGTGTTATGATCTGTTAGCATTGTTGAGGAATATGTTATATATTCACCAAAATAATGCGTCAGAATACAAAATGGCTAGGAACCAGGCACTTGTTAACCAATTTATTAAGTACAACCCTACAAAAACTATTGTTATACAGTGTATTGATATCCCCATTTTTTTTTTAAGAAATAAAAAAATCCCCCATAAAAAACAGCAAAATTATAAGAAGGGGTATATTATGATATAATTCATAAATGTTAGATGTCAAAGGTTTTTTTCAAAACAAAACTCAGTAACATGGCATACATCTGAATCTTTTTTCCCAAAAATGCAAAAAATAATACAAATGTTTTCTGTACATTATGTGGCTGACTGAACAAAGTGACTAAATCGAAATCTTTATTCTTTTGAGCTTCTGTCAACTGTTCAACGGGCCTCTGGTAACTGTCCAAGAATAGTGTGGAAGGTCTCTGTTAGTCATGTTATTTCCTGGGTGGTTTTATTTTCGTTGAGTGGAATGCAGGGTTTTTCAACTCGTTTTTTGAGGTAGATCTAGATAATGTGATGGGCTGGTATTTCAAGATCACTATACAGTTATTAAAACTTGAAACAGATTGGTGTCAAAATGTTGCATCTAAATTTATCTCAGCTACACACAGAGTGCCAAATGTAAACATTTGCAGAAAAAGTGGATTAGCAGGTCACTGCCAAGCCCATCACAAGATGATTTTATTTTTTAGTACCAAGCTGTATAACCCTATAAGTGCTATACATCTCGCCCATCACCAACCAACGTAGAAAATGTTATTGGCAATCAGCATCAGGAACCAATCAGGTCAATTGTTTACTATCAAACTTTACAATGAAAATGAACCATTTACGCTCTTGGGGACTTCTTAGCAAGAGGTTTGACCACCTGCCTTGATCATTGAGAGAGTTTCTCACTTATTGTTGTTGCTTTTTCCATCTGTTGTACATCACCAACAATGCAACAGAAGGACAAATACCTAAAAACGTGGATTTGTAATAACTGAACTAAAAGCTTTGGTGGAAGAACCTTGACCCTGAAGCGCCTGAGTAAAGACAGCACCCAAAGCTAAAGCAGGCCATACATGGGTCAAATTCCAAAATAATTTTCTTACAAAAATCGTAACTAAGAATTTATGTTCAAATTTCGCACCATTAGTGGGCTGCAGCAATGGCTGATTTTCGTGCGGCTCATCAGATCACAAAACACACAAAATTTCTGATTTTCAAAAGAAAATTTGTTTAGAATTTGACCCATGTATGGCTTGCATAAGATAGCACCTAAATACATGAACCTTTAAAACACACCTGATGGTTGATTGCATTGGGTTAGCTTAAGCAGGAATATTTAAACAAGGAAAGTATCAAAGTCTTGGACTAGACAATCAGCAGTGAATGCTCTTGCTAATTATTATTATGAACTATGCAAAATAAAGAAATGAACATGATGTATTAATTTACTCTATTTGGAACAAAAATTATACAAAAAAAATGCCAAATGAAATATTCAAGTGTATAGATGGGCAATTTCAGCAATGTTCATGATGATATTCAATTACCCCTGCACATGGTGCAAATATTTCAGCTTTGTTTCGAATAAAGCATATTTTGGACCTTAACTGAATTATGAAATTGATTATTTGTTTGTGTCTAATGTGTGCATTATTGTTGCCTAATTTGGTGCAGGAATCTGGATAGTGATAGGCTTGCTTTCTAACTATAGACTTCAAGTGAAAATTTGAAAAGTTGGAATCACCTTACCTGAAACTGTTCATCTACTTTAGAATAGATGAATCATTTCGGAAAAAGAAGGGGAGAAATGTGAATTAAAAGTCCAGCTCTGTATTAAGGAATTTTTGGAACTTCTTGCACGCCAAATGTAAAATATGTTAAAGACTGCTTTATAACATTTTGAGATTATAAATCTTTTAAGCTGAACTTCAGGCAAAGAGCTAAATACATAGATGAAATATACTGTATGCAAAAAACTCTTACCTGTCAAAATTATTTTGTATTTCTGTCCAGGAAGTCTGGAGAGGGGGCTTGATCTTTTTCTGCTGCAGATTCACCTTTAATATAGGTCTCTCAACACCCCCCTGTGAATGTTTAGTGGAAAGATTAGCAGAACAAGAGACGCATTGTGGATACTGTTCAATCCACCCTACATTTTTTAAACAACCTCTAAAATAAAAAGCAGTCAAGTACAAATGGTGTTTTGCAGCTCAAAAGGAAATAAGACTACTGAAATTGGTGGTTAGACCACAGTCTACAGTGGTTACTGACACAGTGTATTTTAATACTAATGTGAAACACTAAACATATAATATTCATATCAGAAAATGTCTAAATTTATCCACAATTATAGTTGTCATAATTAGATCAGTTATTGCTAAGGGTAAAAAGCATAGCAATATGATAAATATTTTATCCTGGTGTGAAGGAGTATCTAAATCCCAAACTTATTTCTTGAGCTTTGGATACAATAGGAAATGGTTAATTACCTCACAGGTTGCTGTCCTGATCCTGAGATTTCCTTTGACTTCCTGTCCTGAGAGACGGCAAAAAAAATGAAAGAAAATATCTGATGGGAAATTCCTTCTATTAATTGTTATCTGGACAGGTGTCCTCATTGGATGATTTTCCTTCACCTTCTACTCTAGTGACAAATGTAAAATGTTCAATGTCCTATTACTTTGTATTCTGACTCTAAAGTGAATACGAGTGAATAAAAGTTCCTTTATGCATATGATGGATTCAGGAATCTGAAGCTGAACCCTCTGCCGCTGTGTGATGAGGGACTATACTGACCAATATTAAAGAAAAAGACTTTACTCCCTAAAGTTACTGTTTGCATAATGGTTTGCAGTGAGGTTTGGCTGTCTGAGGAATTCTGAAAGCTATGTGAAAGTACGAACAGGCACCTTTAGAGTAAAAAGGAACTGAACAGGCAAAACTGTGCCGAAAAAAAGGCAGGCAGAGGGCTGTCACTAATATTGTTTGTGGTCTACATTTAGGGTTTTCCTTATTTTAGAGCCTCCAGCAAGGAGAACCGTGAGCAGCACAGTAGTGACATCACCAAATCTCACTCCATATTTCCTGCAATTAGCAGTCAGTCCCTTAGATTCACATTGTAAACATACAGCTATGAGGCTGTAGGCACATGAGTGCCTAGGAAAACTCACATGCCAGGAAGTCCACTGTTCTCTCTTTCTATTCCAGAAAAAAGGTACATTTTTCAGGATACTGTTTAGGCACAAATAACACTTCCAGATGTTCCCTTTAACATAGGAAATCTAGGTAAAAGCAAGCAAGGTAAAAGTCAAGGTCTAACACTTCCAATTCTCCTTGCTCCACCCATGACTGGACTGTAACAAACTTTTGGGCCTCAAACAGGTGTTGTTTTCAATCCGAATCCAGTATCCAAGTTCTTCTATAGGCACGATAGGACCCCTGAGAGTCAAACGTAACATAGTAGTGGGAGCACCATGTTAAGGAATGTAGTGTATGGTTGTATTTCTAGACCATTTTGTCTATCTAATGGGTCTATTTCTTTAGTTTCCCAGCATTTGTTTCAGGGTGTGATTGAACCACTAAATTGTCTTGTGGGTGGTATGGGGCTGTGTGTGACTTCCTAATGCCAAGTGAGTGGCACCATTGTTAGAGGAGCTCACTTTTGAAGCATGGCCCCTGGTCTGAAAGTATCTTATGCAGGTGACCATAAGGAGGGAAAAGTGATTTTACACTATCTGGGCTGCGGGTTTAGCAGTTTATTATTGGGTCAGTACTCCCACTGCAAACTTGGTAAAGTGGTCCACCATAAGTAGAATATGATGGTATCTGTCTTCTGACATGTCGTGCGTAAGAAGGTTCATGGTCAGTACTGACAGTGGGGCAGCTGTGTGCCAATTCAAAGGTGGAATACATGCCTTTGCCCTCTTCGACAATGAACACACCAGACAGATTTGTTAAACCAACGGGAACAGATCCCCACACATGGCTAGCCTCTTGAACCATGTGACTGTTTTGTGAACACCTTAGTGTCCCGCATCCACATGGATTCTCTTTGTCACAGGAAGGGCAGGGCAAGGGGCCCTTGTCAGTATGGCCTCCCAAGTCACATTATTCTGCAATACAGTATACCATCTTTCAGGACAAGACAGCACCATTCACTCAGTTCCTAATAATAGCTTTGTTCCATTGGCCTGGGTCAACGTTGTAACCATATCGCCTCTATTGGTTAGCGGACAACACTAGATCATCTTTCTGTGTCTCTGCCCAATTGTATTCTTCCAGTAAATAGATGATTTTCACTTGAGGCTAATCAAATCAGGGATTCCCATCTCACCTCACATCTCAGTGAGGCTTGGCTAGTGTTTACCATAAAGGAGCATTTGCTGCCTCATTGCTCTTTCCAGGGTGATCATGCAAGGAGAACTCGAACTTTGCCAGACGGCCGTCTAATGTTGCTCCAGAGTGCAACATTTTGCTGTGTAGAGATGCACCAATGGGCTACTATCTACTCAGAACTTAAGCTTTTGGTGACTGTGGAAACCAAGGCCAACAGCTCCAATTTGAATTAGCTGTAGTGCAGGGTTCCACTTGTAGGCTTAAACTAGCGTAGACGATGGCCCTTTCCTGGCTGCATTGTACTTGTGTGAGTCTATCAGTGTCCCACCTATGATGGCTATTGATGTGTCCAAGCCTGTACGTCTCTGCTTTTGACACCCAAAGGCCACTTCTAACAGTTCATGTTATTTCAATTTGGGGTTGCTTTTTTTCTTGCAAGGTTTCTCTGATCTTTTTTGATATCAATCCATCTACAAAATGTTTCTTCAGCCATACTGTTTTTAAGTGGTTAACTATCTTGTCAAGGGTTTTCTGCTGAGAGGTGCAGGATTAACTTGCTTGCATCTCTCTCTATAGCAGTAATGGTGAGTTCTTCCTGCTGGGTGTATGGGATCCCATATGATCAGATTAGGCCCCACAGTTTTTTGACACAATCACCTGCCCTGGCCCTGAGGTACTTGGGTCATTTTTTTCCACTAGAATCTTGCCAGCAATAAGGGGAACATTATTGCAGGAGCAGTAGGCTGCTCTACTTGCCTGTGAAGTAGTACTACTGGGCACCACAATGGTGCCATCCCCATCACCACTGTTGGACCTTGCTGATCCTGTTCATAAAGGCCAAGGTTAACAGGATGGATGACTGGCCAGAGAGTAACGGTAATTGCATTTTAGTAAGCAGGTGCAAATTTGGAAACAAAACAGGATCACAATGGCAAAGAACATGCATATACTGCACAACAATATAGAACAGTTAATAAAAGCTCCATGGACTGCACCATCTCCCACTCGCACTCTGTGAGCAGTGAGAGTTGCACTACACCAGCCCTTGGGAGATGTTTTCTTGCAGTCACTAGATGAGCCCAATTGTTTTAAAATACATGTAAGTGTAAGTTTATCTTTATAATACAGCTGTTGGGTGTTGTGGAGAGCTCTATGGTTTCCGTTTGTCATCATACAGATGATCTCTGCATCGATTGAGCTAAATTTGGAGTTAGGCCTGTCCTGGCTTTGCGCTGCATGATCTTTAGATACAAAGGGCTCTCTAATAAGGTAAGGCAGCCCATACTACTCCACAGGCAAGTAGAGCAGCCTACTACCCCTGCAATAATGATCCCCTTATTCCTGCCAAGATTCTAGTGGCAAACATTCCCCAAGTACCTAAGGACAGAGCAGATGACTGGGTCAAGAGCATGTGGAGCCTAATCCGATCATATGGGATCCCACCACTCAGCAGGTTAAATGAAAAAAATGATCCAACTCCCCCATTCACACATTCGAGGTGGATGGAGGAATCCTCTCGATGTGCTATTGTGTTCTGATGTCAGGGAGGCTTCCCCGCCCTCAGAATGCAATGATCAATGCCCCTGGCAATAGCGACCCAACAGGCTGGTTGTACAGAAGTCGATTGGAAGTTCAACTTTTGTACAACCAGGGGGTGCCATACAAGGATTAAAATGTGTCCTACTGAACCGGAAGAATTTCTATACATGTATAGCCAGATTAAGTGCGTGCCCACTGGGGATGGTGGAGCTCACAATCGTTTTGACACCAGTGTATGTATATGACTTCCAATTATGCACAAGTAATTTATGAACACTGTTATGTGTATATATTGCTTTCAAGTTTTTGATTTTCTGTGTTCACATAAAGATTTGTTATTGTGTTTTTATTTTTATATTAATCTGATACACAATCCGTTGATTTTTTTTAAATTTATGTGGTACATGTTATTATGTATTATTGCAATTGATGATTTATGGTAGGTGTATGGATATTGAGCATGTGATTTGAAACACTAGATAGATTTGATTTATTTGCATTTATCATGTCATATTTTATATATACACAAACACAGCTACTGCCCATATCCTTCCCTTACTGAACCCAAAACTCTTATGATTAAAATCTGAGGAAAAATCTGATATTCTATCACCACAAGCTCTATTCAACATGTGGCCCATGCAAGCAGGTTGCATGTCCCCTGCTCTTCATTGGTGTTCGCTGCGTGCCTTTTTTCTCCCCTAACAATTTGTGCAGCATTTTTAATCAGCAAAGATATCAAACAATATGCTCACTCCAAATGAAAATCGTAGTCTTGGACAGGCCCACAAATGTAAATATGTCTTGGGTTGTACCACAATCTTAAAGGAAGTATTGGAATGACACAAAATATGTAAATTCCTGATCCCCCAGAAGGTAATTTGATATTCCCTGGAATAAATATTCTCTGGTATAATAAATGGTAATTAAATAAAGTGATTGTAAAGGGTAATTTTTTAAAAATAATAAACATGTTACACTTACCTGCTCTGTGCAATGGTTTTGCACAGAGCAGTCCTGATCCTCCTTTTCTAGTTTCCTCCACCAACGCTCCTGGCTCCTCTTCTCAGTTTGCCATAGGACACTGCTTCTTTTTGTGGCACACCTGCGGACTCGATCCTGAGTCACCAGTGTACATAGACTCCAGCTGGTATCAATCTGCCCTATGAGGAGGGAGAGACTCTTGGCACAATGCTGGATGATTTGGGCTCAGGTAAGAGGGGGCTGGGGAGGGGGAGAGTTGCATACATTGGGGTTTTTACCTTAATTCAGAGAATGCATGAAGGTAAAAAAACTTCTGCCTTTAGAACCACTTTAAATGTAAATATTCAGTTATACTTTGTGCATGTGGGAATGAATCCAGCTCTTTTTAAAAACAATCTACTGAGCTGACCTGAAATGGTTGTTGAGGGAGTCTATTCCACATTTTCATAGCTCTTACTGTGAAGAAGCCTTTCCATATGTGGCAGTTAAATCTATTTTTCTCCAGATTTGAATAGTGCTGCCGTGTCCTTTGTAATGATCTTAAATTTAATAACTCTACACCAAGTTCACTATATGGACCACTTATGCCTTTATACATGGTAATCATACCCCCCCCCCCCCCCCTTAATCTCCTCTTCTCAAGAGAGAATACATTCAATTCAGCTAATCTTTCCGAACAGCTGAGTTTCTCCACGCCTCTTATCAGTTTGGATACCCTTTTCTGCACTTTCTCCAGTTCTCCAATATCCTTTTTGTAAACTGTTGCCCAAAACTGAACTGCATATTCTAGATGAGGTTTTACTATTGATTTGTACAGGGGAAACATGATATCTCTCTCTCTGGAGTCCATACCTCTGTTAATACAAGAAAGGTTTTTGCTTGCTTTAGAAAGTGCAGCTTGACACTGCTTGCTTTTATTAGGTCTACAGTATGATCTACTCCAAATGCATGACCTGGGTATTCCTTATGCGTATACTTATATATTATAAAATAACGGCACAGCACACAATATGGAGGAATTGGCCGTTAGGCCGTTTTATTTAAAAACCAATATTTAAAACATAACAGAAAAATACCAAACCAATCAATTTAAACCGATAGGAATCCCAGGAGGCCCCATAACCCAATCACATCCGTGTTTTTTGTACCATCCATTTCCCAGCCGCACTACGCCGGCTCGGGTACCATCCTTTTCAGTTAACCTATGTAACTGACACCACTGAGGACTCCATACCTCTGATGGATCCTTCCCAACTGACCAACTTGAAAAAACGGCCTCCTGAGACCCCAACCGCCACCGCTCCCTGCGTAAAGCCTTACGCCAGGGAGCCCCTCCATGCACGCAGTGCTCGGTGCACCCCATCTTGGAGCCCCAGGCTCCACAGATCAATGCCCACTGCATTGAGGTGCACCCCATCCCCCCTCAGATACCGCCAGGTATCCACCTCCAAATCGGTGTGCCGTACCACCAGACCTCCATTCCTAGCAATAAACCTCCTTATTAACTTTCACCCTCGCTTTATTAACCTTCTCCACTGACCTAGCAAATCGCCACGACGTGCGAGCCACTATATCAGACCATACCACCACCGTCCGAGGGAAATCTGTTTGCAGGCGCACCCTAACAGTTCCCTGTCACGAGATCAATCCACCTAGCCCCACGGCCCTAACAACACCACGTCCCAAAACGGCCTCAAATTCTTTAAACGTCGAAATCTATCTCGAGGCCTACACAATCAAAATGTACGCCCCCCATTACTAGACCCACAATCTAGGTACGCCGTAGACTAGGCTCTGTATTTTAAACTAAAGAACGCGGACGTTTGTCTAAAGGGAGCCTGCCACCACCATACCAGACTATATCACCGAGCGTGCAGCACCGCTAAACGATCCAGTCACCTCTTCCAATTATTTCGCTCCCACTTTCAATTATTCC
>BLSH010194872.1:426345-437768 GCA_018402905.1 Glandirana rugosa
GTAACAACTCGGACCACTCCTGCCAAGCTTTGGCATAGGTCCACCATGTACCCTCACTTACCGACCTCTTAATCAGGCCCGCGGCGACTCCAATGCCAGCTGCCAAAGGCCCTCTGGGCACGGCGTCCCTTGTTGCTCCGCTCCCGGTGCCAACTGCCGAAACCTGTCCAGCTGAAAGCGAGACAATGCATCAGCAACTTCATTAGTGATCCCTGGTAGGTGTACAGCATACAAAAACACATTACCCTGCAAACAGCGTAACACCAGGTGTCGAAGCAGTCTCACCACCGGAGGTGACGCCGCCGACAACTGATTAATGACTTGCACCACCCCCAGGTTATCACAATGAAGCCTCACTTTTTTGTCCTGAAAAACCGTACCCCAAACCTCCATCGCCACCAGAACCGGAAACAGCTCCAAAAGCACCAGGTTCTTACAAAACCCGTCCTCTCTCCACGATTCCGGCCATGGTTCAGCACTCCACTTACCGCCTAAAAAGGCCCCGTAGCCCCCAGACCCCGCCGCGTCCGTGTACAACTCTAAATCAGCATTGCTGACCGGGCCGTCCTGCCACAGTGACCTCCCATTAAAGTTCTGCAAGAACATATCCCACACCTGCAAGTCAGCCCTGAGCTCCCCATTCAATGTCACAAAGTGACGGGACGATGCGACCCCGGCCGTGGCCGACGACAGCCTACGGCAGAAAATCCTCCCCATAGGGAGTATCCTGCACGCGAAATTGAGTTTGCCTAGCAAGGACTGCAGGGCCCTCAACCGAATTGAACGTCTACCCAGCACTGCACGTATTTCCTGCCGCAAGGACACCAGTTTGTCCTCCGGCAGGCGACATTCCATAGCCCACATATCAATCTCTATCCCCAGGAAAGTCATTTGTGAGGACGGACCTTCGGTTTTGTCCGACGCTAGTGGAATACCGAAACTCTCTGCGACGTGTTGTAACGTCGCCAACAAAACCCCACACACACTACTACCCGGCGGACCTATACACAGGAAGTCATCCAGGTAATGGATGACCGAGCTCACCCCAGCTACTTCCCGAACCACCCATTCCACAAAAGAACTAATCCGTTCGAACAAGGCACAAGAAATCGAACAGCCCATCGGGAGACAACGATCCACGTAAAAAAGCTCCTCCCACCTGCACCCTAGCAGGTGGAAGCAGTCCGGATGGACTGGGAGGAGCCGAAACGCAGCCTCAATGTCCGATTTAGCCAAGAGCGACCCCCGACCATATCTGCGTACCCACTTAATCGCCGCATCAAAAGGTGTGTACGAGACCGCACATGCCTCTTGATCAATGGCGTCATTGACCGAGCCCCCTTTTGGGAATGACAGATGATGTATGAGGCGAAACTTGCCCGGCTCCTTTTTGGGAACTACCCCCAGAGGGGACACCACCAGGTTCCGAAGTGGAGGGTCCCCAAACCTTACCTCCTTCTCCAACTTCTCCGAAACCACCTCCTGGTGAAGGCGGGCGGACCGCAGATTGTCCGCGAACGGGGGAAAAACTGACATAGAGCAAGGGATTCTAAAACCTTCCGCAAAACCCAACTCCAACAACCGAGCCACCGCCCGGTCCGGGTATCTATTTAGGAAGGGGCGCAGCCTGTGAACGTTCACCGGCGTCCTCCCCTTTTCCCGAAGAATCTCCGGTACGACTTTTATTTGGTCTGACACAACGGGAGAGGGGGTGAGCCCCTCCACATCTGGAACATTCGTGTCGAAAACGACAGCTGGCTCCGAACCGGCAACTCCCCTCGTTGAACTGCCAGCACAACCCCTTGCGCTTAACGGCCGACAGACCTGGGGTACCTGGGCCGCCGGCCCCCCCTGAAAAAACTGGGAAGACCCACCCCGCGTGGGTGTCATCAACCTCATCCATAGACTAATGTCTTTGTGGTCCCAGCGCATGGAGGGCCGCAGAGCCTTCCGCTGCCGAAACTGCTCGTCGTTCCGCAACCACGCTAGACCTCCGTAAGCCCGGTGTGCCTCGCTAATGGCATCCAAGTAACAGAAAAGGGGGGAGCAGCACTCCGGCTGTCTTTCCCCGATGACGCTGGCCAAAATGGCAAACGCCTGCAACCAGTTGGAAAAGGTCCGTGGGATAAAACGTGAGCGCCTTCGCTCCTCCTCCTCCTCCCTCCGGGCCTCCTCCGACCGTACCCTGTCCAAATTAAAATGTTCTAGTGGAAGCAGAGAAAATATGTCCACGTATTCGCCCTGCCATATCCTCTCCCTAACCTCCTGTTTTAGATGAGCCCCCAAAGGGCCCTCGAAGCACACGTATATCTCTCCCCTAGCGGAGTCGGAGATATCCGTCCTCTGAGCTTCCACCCCACCTGAGGCCGGTGCTGCCGAGGGGAACCCCTCCCCGGGGGGACCCCCCCCGGGCGCCGACCGCCTCCGCGGTCGGAGTCACCCAAGCATCCACCGGTGAACCCGCCACTCTTTGAGAACCCATACCCAACTCCCTACGCCCTGGGGCTGCCCCAGACCCCGCGGACCCCATTGCCGCAGGGTGCGGGATAGGCCCGGGCAACGCCCTCCTATCCATACCCAGTAACTGGCACAAATTGACACAAAATGCAGCAAAAGAAGCATTAGATAACTCACCAGGCTGCCCAGGAGGAACTCCCACAGCCGCAGCTCTCGACTCCACCGACGCCGATCCGTCCGCCTCCTCAGAACTGGATCTCTCTCCCTCAGATCTGGGCGACGTCCTTCCGGGTCGCGTCTGGTCATCGTCCCCGGGGGAGCCAGGCCGTTGCGCGACCGCGCCCCTTGCCGAAGGCCTCCTCCCGCGCACCGATCTCCTCTTCTTCACACTCTCCGCACGCCTGGGCTCCTCCTCTTCTCCGGCCGCACTGCGCGTGCGCCGGGCCTGGGTGCCGGCCGCTCCGCCCGACTGGCTGGCACCCCGAGCTCCACTCCCACGCCAGGTCAGCCCCCCTGCAGGTACCTCGCCGCGCGGGGCGACCGCCGCCCGCTCACTCCCACGCCGCCCAGACGGGGGAGGCGACATGGACACCCCTCGACCCCGCCTGGCAGAGCTGCGCCTCTGACGGGGATTCCTCCCAGGGGACCGGGCCGCAGCAGGCTGCGCTGACTGACCTGATCCGCCCGGAGGGTCCGCATCCGGGCTCCCAAGGCGGCGCCCAGCTCCCGGGGAAGCGGCCGGGCTGTACCGCTCAGGCGGCCGGGACCGCCTAGCGCGCGCCGGTGGCCACTCTCCGACTCCCTCCGGATCCACTCCGATCTTTGCCATGCTGTCTTGCAGCCAGCTAGCGCCGCGCTGTGAAGCGGCCGCATGGAGCTGCCGCAGTAAGGCCTCAATGTCTGCCATGTCGGTCACAGAGCTACACTGCAGGTCCTCACTAATTCTTTTTGCTCCCGCTCTGCTGAGGCCTAGCCACCGCCCCTGCCTTATAAATCCTGCCACTCCCACTGTCTTAATTAACGCCCCTTGTCTAGCTGACACTCACTGTCTCCGCCCAGGGACCCTGTCATTAAAGCCCTGCGCTCATTTATTTGTTCTTTTGCTTCGGGCTTCTCTTGAGCTTACATTTATCAACATTATACCTCATTTGTCATATAGTCGTCCAGTTAAACAGTGCTTTAAATTAGAATTCCAGGCTACCACCTAACTCGTCTTAAAAATGCCCCCCTTCCCCCCAACACCTATGCTGGCTAACCTGTGTAAGAAAGATGTGTATACCAGGGACAGAGCCTCACCTGCCATGAACATAGAAAAAACCCCAAAAAAGAATTGAGCTTCAAAGGTCGTAGCTCAGAAACCTGGGGTCATAGATACCCCAAATTTAGGGGTAAGTAGCTGAAGTCCTATGTCAAAATTTCGAGCTTGTACGACCTATGGTCACGGAGATACGTACGGGGTTCCTTGCGCAGCCTGCCAGAAGCTACATACAAAGCGGCCAGTTAAAAAACAAGCTGGCACATTCTTTTTACAGCAGACTGAGAGGATGAGCTCACAGTGCCTCTCCTCACTTCTTGTCAGAGGCACTGAGCTCAATGGACAGCTTGGAGTCTTGGATCGCATCTACAAACTATGGGAATTGATTTATGGCGTTTTTATTTTATTTTTTTACTAGTAATGGCGGCGATCTGCGATTTTTATCGGGACTGCGATATTGGGGCGGACATGTCTGACATTTTTTACACTTTTTTGGGACCAATGACATTTATACAGCGATCAGAAATTTAAATGTCCACTGATTAAATATCATTGGCAGTGAAGGGGTTAACCTGCAGGGGGCAGTGAAGGGGTTACCTGTGTTCCCTGTGTGTGTTCTAACTGCGTGGGGGCGGGCTGGCTGGGACATAACAGATCTAACTGATTCCAATTACAGGGATCAGTAGATCTGTCATGTTCCCCTTTACAGAACGGAGAACCGCCGTGTTTACATTGGCGGTTCCCCGTTCTGCAGCTCTGGCAGGCGATCACGTCGTCATGAGCGGACATCGAGTCCACCTGACCCACGGGCATGCCCACGCAGCGTGCAGCGGCCACACGCGTGCGCCGCCTGTGAGTGCGCGCCAGGAGCGTGCACAAGGGTGAATGTCCATGGACGTCCACCCGGCAATTGAGATCCGCGCTGTAGCCGTCTTTCGGCTATAGCGCGGATCTGAAGGGGTTAAGCCACCTGCTTGAGTACAGTTTTAGAAAATATAGTAAATTACCTTAAAAATAATATATAATAATTATTTGTATATAACCTACTTATGGTAATTAACCCCTTACCCACCAGGAAAATTCGGATACTTCTCTCCTACATGTAAAAATCATATTTTTTTTGCTAGAAAATTACTAAGAACCCCCAAACATTACATATATTTTTTTTTTAGCAGACACCCTAGAGAATACATTTTTTTTGTATATTGTGAAAGATGATGCTACGCCGAGTAAATAGATACCTAACATGTCATACTTTAAAATTGCGCACACTTGTGGAATTACGCCAAACTTCAGTACTTAAAAATCTCCACAGGCGACACTTTTTACAGGTTACATGTTTAGAGTACAGAGGAGGTCTACTGCTAGAATTATTGCTCTTGCTTTAACGTTTGCTGCGTATGTAACATGTGTGCATCTGGCTCTGATACTAGCCAGTGCTTCACCAGCCACTGACCTCACCGCACGTCCCTGGTGTATACTTACCTATTTTCAGCCCACCCAGTCATGTGATCCCCCAGTGGCGTAAATAGAACCTTCAGAGCCCCAGCGCATGAAACCATGAAGGGCCCCCCTGCCCAACAACATGGGCTCTTCCCTCCAAGCGCAGTGGTGGAACCCCAGGGCACGGTCCCAATTATGACGTTTGTGACCCCTGTAGTTCCGCCACTGGTATCAGTCCTTTTTTATTTTTGTTATTTTATTTATTATTTTTCTGTAAAATATTATTTTTTAGGAGCCTAAACAGACCTCCGATGTTCCACCTTTGAGACAGAGAAGGAGACAGCCCTCAGTCTCCTCCTCTGCAGCCTCAGCTACACAGAATAAATGGACAGGAATAGCTCTGTAAAGAGATTCCTGTCCATTCATAAACTGAAGCATAGTAAACACAGTTTACTATGCCACAGCTATAAACAGACAGAGTCGGTGATCTTTATGGATCACTGACTCTCCATTCAGAAAAAGACACATTTACCGGCCCCTTCCCCGCTCTCCATCTTGACAGTTCCCCCACAGCAGCTGGCGAGAGAGTCGACGGGGGAAGCCGGCAGAGCTGCAGAGGATGAGGGGGTTCTGGTGGAAAAAAGCTGGATAGGAGAAGGGACTGGTACTGCTAGACCCCCCTGTCCTCCAGCCGCCACACACTGGTACTGCTAGACCCCCTGTCCTTCACCCACCCTGCACTGATACTTCTGTACCCCCCAGCCTTCAGCCACCTTGCTGATACTATTGTTTCCTTCACCAATATCTTCAGTGACCCTGCACTGGTACTGCTGGACCCCCCCATCCTCCAGCCAAACCACTGTTAGACCCCTCTCTGTCCTCCAGCCACCCCATGCTGGTACTGCTGTACCCCCCCAGCATCCAGTGACCTCTGCTGGTACACCCCCAAATCCCCAATTGGGGGAAGGGGGTCCTGTCCCCAGGGCAGATGGGATCCCTGCTGTCCCCAGGTCAGATGAGCTCCCCATCCCCAGGGCAGATGGACTCCCTGTCCCCAGGGCAGATGGGGGCCCAGTCCCCAGGGCAGATGGAGTGAGGTATGGGTCGTTCCCCAGGGAAAATGGGCTCCCTATCCCTAGGGCAGATGGGGGCCCTGTCCCCAGGGCAGATGGGGCCCAGTCCCCAGGGCAGATGAAGTGGGGTATGGGTCATTCCCCAGGGCAGATGGGCTCCCTGTCCCTAGGGCAGATGGGTGCCCTGTTCCCAGGACAAATGGGCTATCTATCCCCAGGGCAGATGGGCTCCCTGTCCCCAGGGCAGATGGAGTAGGGTATGGGTGATACCCCAGGACAGTTGGGCTCCCTGTCCGGAGGGCAGATGGAGTGAGGTATGAGTCGTTTCACGCACCGTGACTAAGCTGCAGGATCAGGTTGATGGAACACAGGCACTAATAGGATGCATACTGTGCTGCGGCCCGCTGCACTCCAAGCATGTATCCATGGTCCTCTGGGCTCCTGCCATCAGCACAAACAGGGCTGATCAGCATGAGAGGCCACATCACCCTTCGAGGGAGATCTGTATATGACATGGAGAGGAGGGGGCGAGGCTGAAAGACAAGCTTGCAGCATCCTCCAGAGAGCCGGCTCTCTTAGGGCTGCGCGGTGCCTCTGTGTGCCGGATGTTTAGGAGAAGCGTGCGCCGGAGGGCTGTGCCTGGGTTCTGTTACAAAGGAGTGGATGGAATGACTCATGTAGGGGGGGCGGGACTCTGGCTGGATGGACACTGGACTGAACAGCACTGTATGGGGAAGGAGGGAGGGACCTGAGGAGCCGGCCAAAGAGACGCGGGTGTGGGATTGTGAGATTGGCAGCGGGTGCGGAAGAGCATGGAGCTCTGCTACCCACACCATCCTCCAGCCACTGGGGCACTCATACTACAACCCACCCAGCTGCCAATTGTAATCACTGCACCCTCTGTAGCTATGCCCCTGTGATCCCCTGTGTCAGCCAGTAGCAGCTGTAGGGGAGAGGAGAAAGCTCTTGACAATGGCTGGAATGCCTGGGACATCATCCATAGGCTTCCTATACCGCTTCCATTATTAGCAGTTCCTCTTCTAGGGAATAGCCACCGTTGGCTGACACAGGGGAGCCGGATCACATGACTGGACTGGAGTGGGCTGTAAAATTCTTTGTAACCTTCAATTGATGATAGTGTTCCTTCATTTGTATATTTTGAAGTGCCTTTTTCTTATTATTGACCGTTTTATTTTAACTTTGGATGTGAGTCACACAGGTTTTATTTGTAGCCTTTTAAAAAATTTTCCCATGGGAATATTCTTTGCAGCGTGTTTTCAAACATTCCCATTTCTGTTCTGTGTTCTTCGATGACAATTATTCCTCCCAGTCTAAAGCTGGCCATAGAGGGGTCAAAATGTGGCTGTTCAGCAAGGACTGGCCAAATTTTAATCTGTGTGTAGCCATAACTGTTCAATATAAGTAAACCATTAGACCAACTTCTGTCATATGGGAATGTTGGAAAATTGACTGCAGCCGCTGGTCAGTGTATTCTGACAGCCGAGCGTCCCACTGACAGGATACAGTGTCCCAGCAGGGTGGATTTCTTATTCACGTGCTTTTGTAGAAGGAGGAATCTGTCTTTCTTCTTTCTTTCAGCAAATGGGGCTGAACGAAAAATAAAAGTATCATCTACGGACAATTTAAAACGTTCAATTCCCTAAAGTTGGCCATATACTGTTAGTTTTTTCATTTAGCCAGGGGACTGGGACATTTTATTCTGACAGTGGGACCTGCTGCTGTCAGAATACATTAGTGGCTGCAGACGCTTATCAATAAACATATTCTAGCGAGCCCCTTCCGCAGGGGCCCATCAAACAATCAACAACAGTTACAGCCATACCCTGACCAAAGTTGAATTTCGATTAGTGTAAGCCTCCAGCCTTGGAAAATCTGCTTTCTTAAAATTAAAGCAGCATTAAACCAAAAAGCAAACATTTATTATATTGCAGCTCACCAATTCTAAGATGTGATAACTGTATTAGGCCAGCCACATGCAATTCGAACCCACTAAGATTCGAACCCTTAATGGGCAAGTTGAATGTACCAAATGTAATAATAGGAGTGGCGCTGTCTTTAAACCAACAAAGTATACGTGTTAAATATAAATATAAATACTATGTGCAAGAAAGGTGCTTTCCAGTGTAAAGAAACGCAAAATCCATAAACAATGCCTTTTATGGCTAATACTGAAGATGTGTATCAAAATGATTATAAAAAATGATTATTAAAAATGCAATAATTCAAATGTGCAAAGAACCCTGATTTGATAGTTTGAAATGTGAAAAATGGAATAAATAAATGAAAAAATTTTTTAAAATGAAGATTGTCCGTGAATAAAAGGTTATATAAAGTGGATGTCAAGTAAAAGGTGAATTTTTAAGACATCAGATTCTGAGTATTAATGGGTATGCAAATATATACAAGAGAGTTCAGATATATTTCAGGAGCTACACTTCTTGTTGCTATTTATCTTAGGTATATAAATCAATAAAGTGGATATACAGTCACACAGGCGTTATTGTGAAAATTCTAAAACATATCCTTACTCCTATGGTATAAGCAAAAACACAAAGGTAGACTGTAGATATCAAATGTCCGTAAACCAAGCATAAAATGGATGTCAAGATCAATATATGTGAATAAAGTGGATGTAAAGTCACACAGGCGCTGCTGCGGACAATTCAAACCATAACCTTATTCTAAAAACAAAAACAGGATCTAGATGTCAAATGTCCGTCCGGAGTCCGTGAGCATGCATAAAGTGGATGAAATGACCAGTATATATAACGCACAGTATTCTATTTCTTAATACAATAACGTGGTGGTAAGTGCTCTTCCAAAGGTATGACAGGTAGGTGTGGAAACACTCGTGCTCTCCCCCGATGTGCCCTCACTTACCAAATTCTTCCCACCCCTCCAGGGGTATCTCGCATGTGGTAAATGGGGTCTTTTAGTTCTCCAGAGCTCGGTTCCTTCTCCACTCCTCCCCCGCTGGATTCTTCTCCAATCCTCCTTCGGTTGCTCCCAGCTTTCCTTCCCACGAATGGCTCTTAGTCTTCCTCCAATTTTTCCAGGAGTTTTAGTGAGGATATATGCGGAAAAACAGATGGACTTGATAGTGTAGTATCCGCGGCCGCACTTTATACGTCATTTCCGGTTTTGGCATCACCAGCGCTTGGAGCGCAAAACGAACAGAGAGGAAGGAAGGCGATCTCACCTTCCTCAAGCAGGGGCAGCCTGCTTACTATACAAATCTTGTTGGAAGTTTTTATCTGCATACTTTTAAATTACCTGGATACTTCAAATAAATAACTTTTTTTGGAAAATACTACACTATCAAGTCCATCTGTTTTTCCGCATATATCCTCACTGAAACTCCTGGAAAAATTGGAGGAAGACTAAGAGCCATTCGTGGGAAGGAAAGCTGGGAGCAACCGAAGGAGGATTGGAGAGGAATCCAGCGGGTGAGGAGTGGAGAAGGAACCGAGCTCTGGAGAACTAAAAGACCCCATTTACCACATGGGAGATACCCCTGGAGGGGTGGGAAGAATTTGGTAAGTGAGGGCACATCGGGGGAGAGCACGAGTGTTTCCACAACTACCTGTCATACCTTTGGAAGAGCACTTACCACCACGTTATTGTATTAAGAAATAGAATACTGTGCGTTATATATACTGGTCATTTCATCCACTTTATGCATGCTCACGGACTCCGGACGGACATTTGACATCTAGATCCTGTTTTTGTTTTTAGAATAAGGTTATGGTTTGAATTGTCCGCAGCAGCGCCTGTGTGACTTTACATCCACTTTATTCACATATATTGATCTTGACATCCATTTTATGCTTGGTTTACGACAATTTGATATCTACAGTCTACCTTTGTGTTTTTGCTTATACCATAGGAGTAAGGATATGTTTTAGAATTTTCACAATAACGCCTGTGTGACTGTATATCCACTTTATTGATTTATATACCTAAGATAAATAGCAACAAGAAGTGTAGCTCCTGAAATATATCTGAACTCTCTTGTATATATTTGCATACCCATTAATACTCAGAATCTGATGTTTTAAAAATTCACCTTTTACTTGACATCCACTTTATATAACCTTTTATTCACGGACAATCTTCATTTTAAAAAAAATTTTCATTTATTTATTCCATTTTTCACATTTCAAACTATCAAATCAGGGTTCTTTGCACATTTGAATTATTGCATTTTTAATAATCATTTTTTATAATCATTTTGATACACATCTTCAGTATTAGCCATAAAAGGCATTGTTTATGGATTTTGCGTTTCTTTACACTGGAAAGCACCTTTCTTGCACATAGTATTTATATTTATATTTAACACGTATACTTTGTTGGTTTAAAGACAGCGCCACTCCTATTATTACATTTGATTACTGCTTCCTCCAGTAGGAAGATAACGGAAGGCTGCAGTCTTTTATTTATTTATTTATTTATTTAAAGTCCTCGCGCAGGATTTATTATATTCATAAGTTGAATGTACCAAGTTGATTGATCGGTCAACGTGGATACAACCAGCATGTTGGATTCTCTTGCGATTATCGGTAGCAGCCGCTATACCACTAGGGATAAACACTGTCTTCTGCCAGTGGGGATGTCCTACTCTGCCCCCCGCGCCGGGAGAAGATAATGGGGGGATTCCTGCATCAACACTATCTGCGTTGATGGGGGAATCAAGCTAATTTCTTTCCTTCAACCACATTCACTCTGTGTATGGCCGGCCTTAGTGTCCTTTTTTTTAGGCTTTCTTTCTTCTATTTTCATCTGGTGAACCAGCCAGCAAGTCTGTTGTTTTTCAGAAGAACAAGCTCTCCAGCAGAATATATCAGTTTACATGGATGGGACAAACGACTTAACACTGGCAGGGGTGATTAAAATGGTCAGCTTTTTATTTATTCATGCAAGAACTTTATCCCTATAGGAAAAAAACAGTTTGTTGTAACTGAATATAAAGTGTGAGTTGGACTTAAAGTAGGTCATAGATTTTCTTTCTTGCAACCGTGGATTACAGGAAAGAAAATCACCTAATTCCTCCGTCAACACAGTCAGTGTTGATGGGGGAATCCCTCCCACGGAACTATTGTGTATTGTGTTCTCCTGGTGTGTGTGTGTGGGGGGGGGGGGGGGGTGGGCGTAGTTGCGTCTATCACAACTAC
>BLSH010194872.1:474853-486769 GCA_018402905.1 Glandirana rugosa
CGCGGCGGGTGAGATTGAGCACGTCAGAACGCCTCACTAGATCCTCCCTCCCCCGACCAGCCGACCACGCGCGGAACAGACTCTGACTAGTACCTGGCTGGCAGTCCTCCTGAGGCTTGTAAATTTGACCCTGTCCCTCTCTGCAGTGTGACCCTAGACAGGGCCTCAGGAGTCAGTAGGACTGCCAGCCAGGTACTAGTCAGAGTCAGTGCTACTAGTGTCCAGGGCCCAGCCAGCCCCAGCCCTTCCAGGCAGGCAGGCCAGACCACCACACACAGTCCAGTCCCTGTCCCTCCCAGGCTCCCTGTGCAATTTACAGGCCTCATTGACACACTCACCATGAAAACTGTACTCTGGACTGGACTCAGCGGCAGCACCTTGTTGTCCTCCACTCCAGGCCACGGCTCCGCTCCTCTCCTCTGTCTGACTGCAGTGCCAGTGACACTGTCTGAGTCTGGCTGGCTGTTCTTCAAATTGATTCAGTTCCGATCTGAATCCTGCCGCCCATGACCCGGCGAGAGCCGAGAGAGTGACTGTTGGCTTCGCCGTCCCCTGCCTCTCTCTCTCCTCTCCGCCGCTGACAAGGCGCGCACCAGCCGACCAGCCCCCTCCCTCCTAGATCACTCCGCAAGACTGCACGAGTTAGAGTGGGCGGCGCCACACTCCCCGTGCTGTCTTGGAGGAGTCAGGCACAGTTTGACAAAAAAAAAAAAGTGAAGTGTAAAAAAAAAAGTCCGCGGCAGCGGCGGACACCACAGGCAGCCCTGTCGGACACCTTGCCGATCCCTGTTTAGAACCATCATAGCTACACATTTGGACCTGCTTATTTATTTAGGGGCTCAAAATTAGCAGGTAGGTTTATTAGCTTTGGGGTGTTCTGGTGAAGTAGATCTGGCACATTACTTCCCTGAATCCAGCTTGCACAAATAAAGTGGAAACAACTTACACTTTGTGAATGAAGTTTGTTCTGAAGCACTTTATTGACTTTATCGCACCATTTTTGAGAGGTAAGTCAGTTGTGAACATTATGTACTTACAGAAGGCATGTAACAAACACTTTCTGGCACGCCTTGCATTGCTCTGAAAGTGGTTTCCTTTGACAAGTAAGGAGCGTGCCATTGAAATGAAGTTCATTCATCCAGCATGTTATATACACAGACTACATAATACTACACTGAAAATGTAATTCAAACAATGTGGTTCTTCCTCTGTCATTCTCATTGGTGTCTTTATGATTAAATAGCCAAATTTTGCACAGACCAATGTAATGCATGCTGTATCTTTCTAGGAAAAACAATCACATTTTGCTGTAGTTTTCTTTTTTTTAACATGACACACGGCTAATGATCTGATGCTTAGAATAAGAGGATATCCTAAAGGGATTGATTTCATTTTTGTAAATGAAGTTGGAAATACTGAACTCTGAGTAAAAGGGTTTAATCCTAGATAATACTTTCCGGTACTGCATTTACTTTCTCTGAGTTCACTGTTCCTTTACTAGGTCTGTCAGTATGATTGACTGAATGATTAATTGATTTTCATGTTTCTATACAGTAATTTGTTTAACCAATTGTCTTACCTGCGCCATTTTTAAATGGCAGCTGATAAAACATGATTTTAAACACACTCCAAGTGTCCTTCTAGGTAATATATTGTGTTTGTGTGCACTAAAAAGTATATATATATAAAAATCTTAAAATATTTTTATTTATTTATAGATTTTATAACATTTCTAGCATATATTATATATCTAAGTGTAAAAAAAATATAATGTTTGGAGCAGGGAATAATCTTCATGCCTTAAATTTGTATTTTAAAAAAACAAAAACAAATGGCAATTATTTCTAGCCTCTTTCTTTTAATCTGAATGATACTGAGGTTTGTAAACTTACATTGTGAAGATCGTAATACATTTACTGCCTTGAATTGAAAAACATAATCACTATACCCTGTGGGTAGGCACTGTGGTGTCACACATTTCACAGAGCCTTACTTCTGAACTACAGAGGTGCTGAAAGGAGGAGTTTCAGGAGGTGGAGTCAGTGCAGGAATCACAGCTTGCAAACAGCAAGGGATCATGGGATATGTAGTCCTTAGAAATTGAAACTAAAGAGCAGAGGAGAAGCCGCAAAGCATGCAAGGAATCCAAGTGGAATGTGTAGAATGTGTTTATGCTTTTGAATGTTGCATAGGGCTAAGTGCAGATTGTGCGTATTTTCGTGGGAATAATGAAGGTTGTATTAATGTTTATGTATAAATCACCGGACTTTGTGCATGTGTTTGTATGTTTTGTATAGGGCTGTATGAATGATTTGTGTATAGTGTAGGATTGTGTGGGTGTCTGAATTTTATAGTGCTATATGGTGTGTTTAAATCTACAGTACTGGGCTGTGTGCAGAAGCAGAAGCCCAACATCACCAATTTGGTTTTTGATGTGACCTGTGTTTCTTTTGTAGTGCTCTCTACCTTTAGGTAGGTGCTAGGTGATAGGTTTTTTTGATAGGTGAGGTAAATTTAGTCAGGCCTGACTTTTAGTCAGGCCTGATTGTTTTGATCCTGGGCAGGGGTGTGGCCTAGGGATTGGTGAGTGACTCAGAGGCAGTGACACCTTTCAGTTACCTCCCCTTTGTTTCTAGAGGGTTCTAGAAAGAAGAGTGAGGAAGAGAGTTGGAGCCACCTGGGGTGTTTGGGGAGCCCTGACCAGTCCCAAACCTGGATAGGCAGGGGTCAGGCCTCCTTAAATACCTTGGGTCTGCCCAGCCAGGGAAGAGAGTTTGGGTGGAAAAACTGGGAGATGGAGCACTAGTTGCGGAGGCCAGGAGGGAGCCCCCAGTCTGGGGGGTGACCTCGGGCCTGGAGGCTCGGGAGTGGAAGGGACCCCTCAGTACATCCCATGGGGAGTCCTGACCAAGGAGCAGGAGAGAGCAATTGAGTGGTGCTGCCGGGCAAGTCTCCAGGAGGGATCCACCAGGTTTCGTTGAATAACACACACCCAGGGAAGCTGGAAGAGGCACACCGGAGCGGGTTGGAAAGTGAGAATGACAGTCTGAGAAGGGTGCAAGAGTCAGTTGGGACTGTGGTGTCACCGGGCAGTGGAGTTAGGTTGCTGCCACCTGGAGGGCTGGCAGGGCCTGAAGAAGAATCTAGCTGGGAGCAGTAGTCCACTGAGTCTAGCTAGCACATTTGTACTTTTGCTGCACCTGAGGGGTCTGCAACCCCTTTCCTGTAATGGGCGGTTCACTGAGGCCTGACCAGAGTCAGAGGCAGGTCTCTCCATGTGCTAGCTAGGTCTGGAGAAGTATTGTGCAAGAGAGAGAGAAAGGAGAAGTAACAGTAAGCAACATTTGTGCTGGAGGGGGAAATTTGTGTATATACAGGGTTCTATATAGAGTGGTCCTGTTCAAGAACTGTTCAACTTCCTGGGCATCCATATCTAATATATGATCCAGTTCTTCCGGGTATGGGGCGCGCGGAAGCACACCCAACACAAGCCAATCAGCGGGTCTCAGCCAATGATTGCCGGCTGGCACCCATTGATCGCCGAAGAGGATGACAGGACAGAGCTCTGTGAATGTAAACAACACAGAGCTCTCTCCTGTCAGCCGGGATGTGCCAGTTTTTGTTTCCCTGCTAAGCAGGGAATAAAAACTGTCACATCCGTTAGTATAAACAGCATACAGTGAATGGACCAAGCACTGTAAGGCACACATTTAATCCCTTGTTCTCCCTAGATGTTAATCCCTTCCTAGCCAGTGTCATTAGTACAGTGACAGTGAATATTTTTTAGCACTGATTACTATATTAGTGTCACTGGTTCCCACAAAGTGTCAAAAGTGTCAGTTACAGTCATATTGCCGCCATACTATCTCAGTCCAGCTATTAGTCACTGATCACTGCCATTACTAGTATAAAAAAAAGAAATAAAAATTCCAGTGTAAATACCATAGTTTGTAGACGCTATAACTTTTGCGCAAACCAATCAATATACGCTTATTGGGATTTTGTTTACCAAAAATATCTAGCAGAATACATATTGGCCTAAATTTATTAAGAAGTTTTATTCTTAAAAAATTTTCTTTGATATGTTATATAGCATAAATTAAAAGATATTGTTTTTTTTTTTCCAAAACTTTCATTTTTTTTTTTATTTATAGCGCAAAAACTAAAAAATCCAATGGTGATAAAATACCACCAAAAGAAAGCTCTATTTGTGTAGAAAAAAAATGATATAAATTTCATTTGGGTATTGTTGCATGACCGTGCAATTGGCAGTTAACATAACACAGTGCCAAAAAGCAAAAAGTGGGCTGGTCATGATGGGGGGGGGGGGGGTGTAAATCTTCCGGAAGGCAAGTTTAAAAGAAAACAGTTTTAAAAGAAAATCAAACTTTAGATGCTGACAGGTAATCATTACTACCAGGCACCTTGTATTTGATAATTTATTGTTTTGAAACTACCCTAGTCCCAAGAGCTCATTGCCTCAGTCCACCACACCCTCTAAAAAGTGATCCTTTTTATTTTTACCTCTCCATAGTGTGGTTCCTCTTGTTCACCTCTCCTCTCATAACACTGCTCATCTGTTCCTCCTCCTGATGGTGACACGTATCTCCTCTTTAGATAAATACTTTCTAGCTGTCTATGTTAACTTGGAGTGTATTTACTAAAGCCAAACAGGCAGTTCACTTTTGCAAGTGTAGCCTTCTTTTGGGGGCAGTTATGACAAATGGCCCTCCCCAAACAAAATGGTGCAACAAACCTGCAGGTAAATAAGAGAACCAGATCCTTTGCTAAATGGAAGAGTGGATAAAGCTGGCAGTGCCTCCACCCAAGACAGGGCTTCTGTAAACAGAGGGGATTCCCTTCCTGGGAAATTAACCAATAACCTTATCCAAGTAATTGGGAGCAGAGGAACTACTGCAATCAACATATACAATTAACCATAAGTATATAGATGCATACCAGAATGGAAATAATACAAAGGATTATAATAGTACATACATCCAACATACAAACAAGTAATAGTCTGTGCTTAATCCCTGGTAGCGTCTAGTCTGTCATGCAACCAGATCTGTAACTACCAAAAATGGCCATCAGTTGCCTAACCTGGTTTCTAGCCTATGCTGATTATTGAGCTCTGAGATACAACTAGATACAGAATCCCCGACCAGAAGAGACAAGGTTACCTAAAATAACAGGAGCTGCATCTAAACTCTGTTGCAATAAACAGGTTCACCTACTAATATACTGGAAGGTGACCACTACATACATACAGTAGCACAACAATCTGGAACTGTGCATGTAAGATAACAACAGGAAAGAGATAAGTCTGTCACAAGGATTTAGACATACACTCAAGAAGCTATGGGCAACTGCTTTTAAACTATTACAAAATAGGAACACTTCCCTGATTGTCTCTGCTTCTGGTTTGGGTGAAAATGTATCACCACATGTGTGTGTATAAGGCATGTAGCTCAGTTCTCTGTTTCTACTTCCTGGAAACTCCCCTTTTTATAACAGTGCAGTCCTCCAATCAGAGTTTCTGACCCAGTTAGTGGGGACAGAAAGTATCTGCCTGCAACCAACTAAATCTGTGGTAAGCAAAAGCTATTTAGAAATAGAGACACTAGAGAGCAGCAGCTCCCTACCCAAGGGAATTTGCACTTTGCAAGGGAATGTTCCCCAGAGCTTAGTGACCAAGGTGAAGCTCTGCTGAATTCCATAAGAAAATCATTTACAAGTCAATGCTGTTTTTTCTTTTCCTTGCATCAAATTGGATATTCTTTGCAAAGTGAAGTTTTACCACATTCACTGAGCTCTGGAAAAGATTCCCTTGCAAAGAGAACAGCCTTTTTGCCCTTAGTAAATCAACCCTTCTGTCTCTAGGTCTTGCAGTATGACAGTGCTATAGAACCATGGCACGGATTATTATTCCTTTGGTAAACCAACACTGGCCCTGGCATGGCTAGAACACCGTCCAAAGGGGGCGGTGATGTCACAAGGGGGCGGGGTCTCTGGATGATGTCACCGGATGGCCACGCCCCATGGCTATATAAGTAATGGCACACACCGGACCTAACACAACAGCGGGAGCTAGCGCCGGCAAAAGACATCAGGAGGAAGAAGAACCGGAGGCAGCAGAAGAACCAGAGGAAGAAGACACCGGAGGGAGAAGACACCACCAGAGAAGGGAGAAGAATCAGAGAGGGGAGAAGACATCAGTGGAGAAGGGAGAAGACATCACCGGAGAGGGGAGAAGAACTGGAGAGGGGAGAAGACATCACCGGAGAGGGGAGAAGACACGTTGCAGCTGCTTTAATAAAGGACTATGTCAAAAACCTGTGTACTGTTTTTATTTACTTTTGATACCTTTTTGGGTGAATGAGTAGGGGAACAATGTACCCCGTACTCATTCACATAGGGTGGGGGGGGGGCCAGGATCTGGGGGCCCCTTCTTTAAGGGGGGCTTCCAGATTCCAATAAGCCCCCTGCCCACAGACCCCCCACAACCACCGCACAAGGTTGTAGGGAAGAAGCCCTTGTCCCCATCAACATGGGGACAAGTTGCTTTGGGTTGGGGGGCGCAGAGCCCCCTGTCCCAAAGCACCTACCCCCCATGTTGACGGCTTGTGGCCTGGTATGGTCCAGAGGGGAACTCGCTCGTCTTACACCCTTTCCTGACCTGCCAGGCTGCATGCTCGGATAACGGTCTAGTATGGATTTTGGGGGGGGACCCCACGCCGTTTTTTTTTTTTCATTTTGGCGAGGGGTTCCCCCTTCAAGATCCTCAGAGAACAAGATGCACCACAAGTCGGATCATCATGATCCGACTTGGATGCGATTTCTATTCAAATGAATGGACTAAAATCTGGATCAGTTAAGACGGCTCTCAAAGTGGAACCACTGATTTTGAATAGAGGCAGAGACACGCTGCTAAAAACTAGCATGGCTAAACACGCATTTCCGCCAATGCAAAAAGCTACTAAATGCAAGTTTTTACAGCTCTCTTTTTCTGGCATTAGTAGTGGCTTTGCAGCTCTTTTTTCCAACGCCCTGTGCGCATGAGGACTTATTCTGGGGCTAGGATTAATTGTAAAATGGAATTTTGTTTACTTATGTAACACTGATAATTTACCAACCTTGCAATATCATATTCTTCAGCATTGCCTCCTCTATATTGGGTAGAAAATACTCTGCTCCTTAATATCTCTCAATGTACTCTTGCAAAATGCCTATTTAAATATTATGTGATTTAAATCAGAAAGGCCAAGCGTTCCCTGTTTGATTCTTGCCAATTTGTCTAAAAGTGGCCCTGGTTGGTATGACTGAATATTATTCAATATTGAGTGTGATTTAATGGGGCATGCTTTGCTAGAGTTTGAGCCTGCTCACACTAAACACTGTACATGTTTTCTGCTGTCTTTGTATTCACAAAATGCTCTGTAATTACTGGGTCACAATCCGACAGACACTGAAGACCTCACAACAAAATTTTTTTTTTAAGTTATCACATTACATATACTATTCTGACTAAGATTACCTTAAAGAAGTACAAAAAAACGGTGCAGTGCTAAGTATCACAAAGATTTCATCTCATAACCCAATAAAATCAATGCATCAGAGATATATTAATCGGGAAAAAAAGTTCAGAAGAAAGAAGTTCATAGGAAGTTCATGAAAAGATAAAATCAGGATTCCAAATAAAGTGACAATGTGCATCAATGAAGACTGAAAATCTGTGCCAGAAGTGTTTCCTCCACCATAAGACGCTATATGCCACTCATCTCAACAAAGGGATCCCTGGGTCAACAAAGGGTCAAATAGGCTTTCCCATAAGGGCAAAATCCTGGAGATAAACCTTTTCAGAGTGCAAAGCACATGGATCACCACATCAGCTCATATGCAGGGGATTGCAGAATAAAATCATCAGAGTCCCAGTATATGCAAATGAAACAGGAAACATCTAGTGCTCTCTGCTAGCATATATTTAATAAAATAAAAATAATCACACTTACATAAAAGGCACCTCCATTAAGTGCCAATCAACAAGCGTTCTATCACATAAAACCACATGGAATCAGCATATGGAGATGGCTGCGGGTGACATAGCCCCCTTTCGCATGCGCATCATCCCAGGGGGAGGGACTCCATCAGCGTATATCTAATGGAACTCAATGGGACAATGTCAGCTAGGCCCGGCCAACGAAGAGGACAAAAATACAAACCCGTAAGGAAGACCGGGTGAAGATGCAATCACCGGGGACCGGGGTGAGCTCTGATGGTGTATCGCTGGAGTGCTTGGATTGTAGGTAAAGCTGTCATAATGTACTAGCATGCAGTGAATACTAATACATTATGACTTAGACCTGCAGGGAGACCATTTCTTTTATTTTGCTCTTAAGACTTTACTACTACTTTAAGCGTGTGCCTGAGATAGGTGGGATAGCTTCTTGCAGGAGGAAGTTGTTGTTGGCACTCTCTCCATGAGTGGTCTGTCTCCCATAGCATCAGGAGCAAACTCGCATTGCAGAGGTCCCCAGCCTGTGTCCAAGTACGGAAGAGTTAAGTGAAGTGATGTGCATGCATGAAGTCTACACTATGTGCACAGTGGGACCCCATATAGTAGTAATAGTGATATGCTGGTGCAAGTGTACACGGTGTACGCTGGAGGTCTCTAGTCTGTCGGTAGACATGTACTTGTGTAATATGACCATGCATGTTTAGGTACGGTATGGCTGCCTTTATTTTAACAAGCTTGTGTTTTGTTACCTGCTTCTGCACAATGGTAACTCATGATATCAACTTAATGGCTGAAGTCCTCTTGATATTTGGTAATGATTTTCACTTATCTCCATATCATTTGCCATCAGTGTCACAAGAAAAAACAGTAGTGTTGTGAGGTTACCTAGGCAGAAGCGACAAGAGGGCTCAAGGTCAGAGCATAGAGAGAGAGCAGATTGGCTTTCCAGCTGGAGGAACAGAGATTAAAATGACACAGTTTCAATCACTAATCCCATCTGCTTAATGTCAAAACATTCCACCAATTCCCAAAGACAATCTTCAGAGTTATTATCATGCACTCTAGTACAGAGTGCCCTCTAAGCCAGACATAGGTAGATGCGTATTTGAGGCAGCAGTCTAGACTGGCAGTCTGTGCTTTACATTTAAAGGAAATGTTAGATTTTATAGGCCTACAGGGGATTTTACCTTGAGGTGTAGGAAAAAAAATCTGAGGGTGCTAGTCTGTTCAGGGAAGGATCACATCCTATTATTTTACTTTAGCCCTTGAAGCATAGTTGCCAAAATTTGAAAAAAAGCTTTTAGGGGCGCTCTTTCTGTGTGGCAAGAAAGCCTCTGTAGGCAGGGCAGAACTTTAATTAGGATTGGGGCATTCATGTATTATGCCACTGCAAAAGTGGGCGTGGTTTAAAATATGCTAAAACATTGGGC
This sequence comes from Glandirana rugosa, assembly GCA_018402905.1. NCBI lineage: Eukaryota > Metazoa > Chordata > Amphibia > Anura > Ranidae > Glandirana > Glandirana rugosa. The sequence goes on from BLSH010194872.1 coordinate 484,301, forward strand.
GTGGCTTAAAGGGGTGTGGTTAAAGAGTCTGAGATGACTTATATAGTGCAGAATGTGGTAATGTTAAATATGGAATGTACAGTGCAGAATGAGGGAGGATGGAGATGACTGTGTGCATGTGTGTAGGAGGGAGATGACTGACAGCCATCTCTACCAGAAAGAGAACCCAAATGGCTGCTGCCCCGAATTGCAGCACTGAACAAACCTCTGCTCAAGTCCACTCCAGCCTCACACAGTGCAGTTCAAGGCTCAAGGCAGGCTGTCATCTTCACTCCTCCGAGGCTGGCCACATCCCCTCTCCAAATCCCACCCAATCACTGAGAGGCAAGCTCATCTTGACCTCCTCGCTTGCGGACTACAGCTTAATTTTCGTGATTCTGCCCGGGATAAGGTCTGAGCAGGACCGGGACATCAAACAGTTTTCCGTAAAAGTCCCTGGCAATTAAGGACTGTTGGCAACTATGCTTGAAGCAATGACTGATATTCACAGACTAAGATAACAGCCCCTCTCTGAGATAATCAAGTTTAGTTTATGGCTGTATGAAAAAAAAAAAAGAAACTACCTATTTTTTGTGTATGCTATATGCTATACCCATGTTACCATAGCACTGCCATATACCTGAGTACAGCAGCACATAGACACTCATGTGTACAGGAGGCTGTATACTGCACAAACTGTGCAACAAAGTTGCTAATGAAGTGCAGAGGGCCCAGCAGATCCAGAAGAAAACTGGGCACATGCCACTTTATATCAATTGTTTTGTACAGTTTGATTATTTACAATGCCATGGCTGCAGAATAAGCTTTTAGGCTATGTTCACGCTGCTGCAATTCAATTTTAATTCAGTTTTATGTGTGATTATGTAATGCAACTTGGAAGCAACTTGGGTACAACTTGGATATGAAATGCACGTTCTATGGGGCCAAATTGCATTGGAATCGCACCAAAGTAGTACAGGAACATGCACAGATGAAAACAATGTGATTTCCATTGTCATGCAATTCTGTGTGACTCAGGTTACATCTAAAACTGCACTAGTGCGAATGAAGCCTAAGGGGAATTTTTTACTAAAGTGGAACCTACCCATGATCAGCTGCCTAAAGATCCACCCTTCTTTTCAACAAAAGCACCATATATCTACCTTTTTTTTGCAGCCTTCTAGTCAAAGTACTGTGAGCCCAGGTTGGGTGATAATGGACTCCCACGGGATGTGTCATGATGGTCACGTGATCCTGCAGATGCAGCTTCCTGTGTCATGGAGCGCTGTGAATTCCCAGAACCATGGCATTACCCATAGGCTCCCATGGTCCAGCTATTGTTAGCACTTCCTCCTTTCCCCTGCAGCAGTTGCTCACTGACACAGGGGAGCTGGAGCTGCAGTATCATGTGACTGGGCTGGTGCAGATTTAAAAAAGGTAAGTGCACAGATCTTTTTTATACAGGGTATGCAGGATAGATAGAACATTTTTATGAATAGTTAGTATTAGCCTATTAGCCCTATCTTCCTTAACTGCTTTCCCCCTTTGTTACATTTGCATGCTCACCCCAGTCAGTACAAATGTGGTTCAGTTAAGTCTTGCCTGATTGCAGAATAAAGCAAGCTGTTGTCTATAGCTCTATTACTGGATTTATGACATGCACTGCATTAGTGTAGGCTATGAAGGAGTTTCTGTTATAAGAAATATCTTAATACATGGTATTGAGTGCAAGCTGTTATTAACCATTATTCTCAAGGAAAGGGCTGACTAGCCTAGAAATAAAATTTAAATATGCAAGTTACATCATTGATGGTAAAACACTGGGCTGCTCTGAGGTTCTTAATGTAACATAATGTTATACCACTTCCTCTACTGTCTCTATTTCCTCTAAACAAGTTACAGTATGCTTTGAAAATGTTAGAAATTACATATATATTTTTTTTCTCGCATATTACTGTATGTTTGGATGGGTTTTGAAGTGTATCTAAACTCAAAGACAAAATGTAATGTACTGCAGCTTACCAGTTCTTAGATGAAGTGACTGTGTTTGTTTTCTTTTTCAGTTCCCTTTAGGGCCCATTCACACAGGGGTGACTTGCACTCAAACTTGAATCGCCTCAAGTCACCCAAGTCGCTTGACTTCTCAAATCCCATTGAAATGAATGGGAGCCATCTTAATGTACGCTGCTGAAAAAAAAGGTTCCTGGATGACTTCAAGGCAACTTCTATTTGACTTGGCCCATAGGCTTCAATAGAAGTTGCCTCCAAGTCGGATCCCCCATCTTAATGCAAGAGACTTTACAGTGAAAAGAATAGAATTTATTTGGGGCAACCCCCTCCCTCCCTTCTCTGATTGGCCACGGCAGAGTCCTCTGGTATGAAGTTGTGTTGTAAGTCGCCTTAAGTCGTGCTGAAATCGGTCTGAAAGTTGCACTGGAGAGCACTGGGGGGGGGGGCCTGGAGAGCACTGGGGGGGGGCCTGGAAAGCAC
>BLSH010194872.1:494499-510262 GCA_018402905.1 Glandirana rugosa
GGAAACCGTATAACCCAATTGTCTGTGATCTTTTTGTTATCCCAGTGTGCATTAATGGATGATAAAGAAAGGTGCATTGCATAGATATGGGTGGCTGTATAACTATGCACATCTCCACTTTTCCTGTACAAGGTAAACTTGGTTTTAATTCTTTGTGTTAAAAAGATTTTCATGAACTTGTTAGCAGTAGTTATTCTCATTCAACTGGACTTGTTTCTAAATGTACAAGACATTTAACCACTCTTCCGAGTGGTCCCTCAGTTCGAATGATTATTAACCACTTAAGGACCGGAAGGATTTCCAGCTTTAGGACCGGAGCCCTTTTTGCGATTCGGCACTGCGTTGCTTTAACTGACAATTGCGCGGTCGTGCGACGTTGTACCCAAACGAAATTTGCGTCCTTTTTTTCCCACAAACAGAGCTTTCTTTTGGTGGTATTTGATCCCCTCTGTGTCATTTCTGATCGCCGCTATAAACAAAAGAAGAGCGACAATTTTGCAAAAAAAACCAAATTTCTTACTTTTTGCTAAAATACAAATCCAAAAAAAAAATATAAAAAAACATTTTTTTTCACCGTTTTTGGCCGATTTATATTCTTCCTCATATTTGCGATAAAAAAAAATCGCAATTGGCGTTTATTGATTGGTTTGCGCAAAAGTGGCCGCGTTTACGGATGATGAGAATTCATTTTTGGGGTTTTTATTTTTTTTTATTTTTTACTAATAATGGCGGCGATCTGCGATTTTTAGCGGTACTGCGATATTTCAGCGGACATGTCGCACCATTTTGACACTTTTTTGGGACCATTGGCATTTATACAGCGATCAGTGCTATAAAAATGCACTGATTACTGTGTAAATGCCATTGGCAGTGAAGGGGTTAACCTGCAGGGGGCGCTCTAAGGGTTAACTATGTTCCCTGGGCGTGTTCTAACTGTATGGGGACTGCCCTAACAGGGGAAGGGAAGTGGTCACAGCCTTCATGTACAGGAAGGCTGTGATCACTCCCTTCCCCCTCTCACAAAGCGGAGGTCCGTGTTTACATACACGGACCTCCGCTCATTCGCTCCGGGGGGGCCATCGCGGGTGGCCGGCGGCAATCGAAGCCGCCGCACCCGCTCCCCGGCCCTCCCCGGACACAGTGAGCGCGCGGGCGCGCCTCCGGCGGCGCGCGCGCGCTCACTAGGCTCGATCACGCGGCCGCCGTCGTATGACGGCGATCCGCGTTACAGAGCCATCTTGCCGCCGTCAATTGCCGATTGACGGTCGGCAAGTGGTTAAAGCAAAGCTCCAGTCTCTGAAGTGAAAATAAAAAGTCAGCAGCTATCATAGAAAATTGGATCATGCTTTGCTGGGATTTTTTGCCTTCCTCTGGATCAACCATGGTTGAAGAATTGTATGCAGTGGGGGAATTACCAGGGTCGCAACAGTCGCACTTGCAACCGGGCCCTGGCATTCGACTACTGTCAGGGGGCCCCAGCGGGGTTGCTAGTTGCACAGCAATGAGCTGAGAGCGTCTCTTTCATGGAAGAGCTCAGAGCCGCATTTATAGTTCTCCCTCCTCCTGTTTTCTCGTGCACGGGATGCGAGAGGACAAGGGACAGGAGACAAGCAATCTGCTCCCCCTTCTCCCCCCCCCCCCCCTCTCCTGTATGTGCTCCGCGGGAAGTGTGAGCTCATTAGCTTCACAGTCCCCCTGACTTCCCGCAGTGCACATACAGGAGGAAAGAGTAGTGGGGAGAAGGAGCAGATTGCCTGTCGGAACGGAGGAGGACTGGGGGGGGGGGGCGGACTATTAATGCCGGCTCTGAGCTCTTTCATGAGAGAGGCACTCTGACCTCCTTGCCGTGCTGAGAAGGCAAGCATTGAGCACTGATGGGCAGCATTACTGGGCATTGATAGGCAGCATTACTGGGCACTGATAGGCAGCATTACTGGGCACTGATAGGCAGCATTACTGGGCACTGATAGGCAGCATTAATGGGCACTGATAGGCAGCATTACTGGGCACTGATAGGCAGCATTACTGGGCAGTTATAGGCAGCATTAATGGGCACTGATAGGAAGTATTACTGGGCACTGATAAGCAGCATTACGGGGAACTGATATGCAGCATTACTGAGCACTGATGGGCTGCATTAATGAGCACTGATATGCTGCAGTGATGAGGAGGCACTGATAGGTAGCATTGATGAGCAATGGTAGAGGGCACTGATAGGTGGCATTGATATGCACTGATAGGCAGCACTGATCAGCTGCACTGATAGGTGGCACTGATAGGCAGCATTCATGAGCACTGATGGGCTGCACTGATAGGAGGCGCTAATGGGCACTCATAGGTGGGATTGATAAGCATTGATAGGTGGCACTGATAGGCAGCATTACTGGGCACTGCAATGCTGCACTAATGAGGAGGCACTGATAGGCGGCATTGATGAGCACTGATAGGCAGCATTAATGGCCACTAATATGCTGCACTAATGAGGAGGCACTGATAGGCGGCATTGATGAACACTGATAGGTTGCACCAATGGGCACTATTATGCAGCATTAATGGCCACTGATATGCTGCACTAATGAGGAGGCACTGATAGGAAGTGTTGATGAGCACTGATACGCGACACTGATGGGTATTAAGCACTGGTAAGCTAATAAGCTGCACTGGTAGGCAGCATTGATGAGCAATAATAGGTTGCACTTATAGGTGAAATTGATGAGCACTGATAGGTGGCATTGATAAGCACTGATAGGTGGCATTGATGAGCACTGATAGGCAGCACTGATGGGTATTGTGCACTGATGGGCAGAATTGATGGGCAATGATAGGCAGCACTGATAAGCTGCACTAGTAGGCAGCATTGATGAGCATGATAGTTTGCACTGATAGGTGGCATTGATGAGCACTGAGACGAGGCACTAATGAGCACTGATAGGTGGGATTGATAAGCACTGATAGGAGGCACTAATGGGCACTGATAGGTGGGATTAATGAGCACTGATAGGTGGGATTGATGAGCAGTGATAGGAGGCACTAATGGGCACTAATAGGTGGGATTGATGGGCACTGATAGGCGGCATTGATGAGCACTGATAGGCAACACTGATGATCAAGGCACTAATTATCAGTGTAAACAATTTACTGACATTATTGCCAGTTAATAGCTCTCCTTTCCTCACCCAGACACAGCGCGGGAGGAGAGGGCTGAGGATAACCAGCAAGTCTGTTTACATGTGATCAGCTGATCACATGGTAAAGGACCGCTGTGATTGCGATGGATGCACTTTCCAGGGGACATGTGGGAGGCAGATTTCTGGGAGGATGTCCATGGGGCTCGGATGGGGGGGGGTGTCAGGGGGGCCCATCATGGTTTCTTGAACTAGGGCACTGAGTGTTCTAGATACGCCTCTGATTATGTGATTCTTTTTTTAAACTTGTGAGGTACCACGCTTATCTAGAGGAACTGAAATATAAATGAAAAAACTGCTGCCAAGCACCTATATAGTACCCCAAAAACTACAATGAAATTTAAAATTGCATGTGGTGCAGCGCAAAAACAACCATAAATAAAAAAAATATAAAACTTAAACAAATACTTCTATTTCCACCTAATGGTCACAGGGAGACATACAAACTAAAGTGCATATAATATGAAGCAATATCTTGAAATACATAAATTAATAGCAATCAATGTCCATAAGTGCAATTCATAATGGCATCCTAGTCCATCCAAGCAATGTGAATAGACCAAGGCTTCTTAAGTAGTGCTAAGAACCAGGTAAAGTGCACAAGTGCTCATAATAACAGTCTTCAAACATAGTCCATTGCAGTGATGAAATAAGTGCTAAAAATGTGGGACCACACACCACCACCGACACTCTTATGCGCTCACCTCCCTGTGCAACCCCTGATGGGCCAAGTCGCACATTCCCCTGCTGGGGCTAAATCATCCTCGGCTAGGATCAGGTGAACTCCATCGTACAGTGGTAATGGTGGTATATGAAATAAAAAAAAAAACTATATAGTGCTGAATCCTTATAAAATTGTGTAAATTTATTATAAAAACAGAGATACACTCACATTTGAGGGTGTACAGCCACCGGTACACTCGGGTAATGCATACATCAGATACAGTAACTATAGTCAGTCACTGTGTATTCGGCTGCTGCAGATAGTTTGAACTAAGCAGCAATAGCAGGGACGTCGTGACATCATAGACTTCTCCTGATGCGTGTTTCGGCACTACACACGTGACTTTTTCCCTGGCTGTACACCCTCAAATATGAGTGCATCTGTGTTTTTATAACAAATTTACACAATTTTATAAGGATTCAGCACTATCTTTTTTTGATTTCATATACCACCATTACCACTGTACGATGGAGTTCACCAGATCTTAGGTGAGGAGGATTTAGCCCCAGCAGGGGAATGTGCGACTTGGCCCATCAGGGCCACCCTCAATAGTTTTTTTATTTATGGTTATTTTTTGCGCTGCACCACATGCTATTTTATGATTCTTTTTTTATTGGTTGAACTAGATGGACTTGTGTCTTTTTTCAACCTGACTAACTATGTAGCTACAACAACTGTAGCTGCTGACATTTAATAAACAGCCACTCACCTGTACCACGATCCAGCAGTGTGCTCACCCCAGTTGTGTTCTCCCTGTGTCTTCCCTCGTCACCATCTTCACCACGGGCACCTGGCTGTAACAGCTTGTGGCTTCACAGCTGGGTGCTCACTGGGCATGCGCGAGCAGTGCTACACTCTGACTGGTCCCGAAGTCTTCTGGGACCTTTCATGTCCCAGAAGACCAATTGTCCAATTGAGCTTGGTCATTTCAAAGCCATTGTATGAAATTTTTAGGGACTCCTTAATGACTGGAATAGTACCACTGGATTTAAGTAGCACCTCTGCTACATCTTCCACCCAACACTCTCCTCCCCCCCTGCTGGCAGATTCTGTATTTAACGAGGCCTGCCCCCTGCCAATCCAGACTGTGGATTGGTCAGGGCTCCTTGTCATACATCTGAAAGTGACACCTCCTCATCCATCCACTTTTCCAGAACCTTCTGGCCCCAAAGGGGAGGAGTATCCAAGGGGTGTTCCTTCCTGCAATCTCCAGCCCTCCCTGAGCCACTCCCCAGCTCAGATCAAAACATTCAGGCCTGCATCTACAGTCAGGCCTGACTAAATTTTGCCTCTCCTAGCAAAAACTCACTACAAAACGCACCAATCACTATGGGGCGCTACACTCTGCTACCCCCCCCCCCCCCCACCCCACCACCACCACCACCATTGTCTTTGTAATTATTTACATTATACAGTCTATCACATTTCCTGACTACTGAGCCCTACAGCTAGTAACATACCAAAGTACTATACATTCCTGAGTCAGAGCACTTCTCCCGAATGAGGAGCCCTCCACCCGCATGGTTAGTAGTGGAAAGTTGATGTCGTCTTGACTCTCGACAGCCGTTCCATCCCAGGAATCCTAAGAGAAGAGGAACACATTTATCTAAACTAACTAATTAACAACAGTCTACCAGGAGGGGGTTATTAGCCTCCTGATAGAGCAACATAACAACATGAGTCATTTTCTGTACTTCTTTCACCTGCCTGCCCTGCAGCGAGAGGTTATGAGCCCACTGCAGAAACACAGAAAGTCCATAGTTTTTTTCCTTTAAGGTTCCTGATGGGAGGGGCCCCTCTCCGAGCAACAGGTTCTCAAAATAATGGAAACAGGATCAAACTTCATCCCAATGCCCTTGCAGTGAAAACAGTCTCTTCCACTGGGCACAGGGTGGCAGGCTAGTTTATCCTGCAGTTCAGGGGAAGTGCACACTCCTTTACTCCTCCGGCAGTCCATGCAGTGTGCTGCCTAGGCTGTACAACATCACAGGCCTAAACATAGTAGTGGGGATCAGGCAATCTCACCTGTCTGTCCCCTTCCACCCAAACTGAAATAGAATAGCTCCTTGCGGGCTGGATGGGCTTTATGATCATCTCTTTATAGGCCACCCAAGGCTCCATTCCTTTTTCAGATCCATGAACCTCTCCCAGCAGCTGTTCTCAGGACCCCGCAAGAGCTTAGGTACATGCAGGTAGTCCAATGTCATATCGTCCTCCCACTCCTCTCTTGAGCTTTCAACAGTGTCCATGACATGGGGTGGGATATAGGGGTAGTCCAGGCCTCACTCCAGGGCAACTTGGCATGGACCTCCCTCTGGTACCTGGAGAACCTGGGTAAACTGACACGGTTCCCTTTCCCAGGCATAACTTGGGTAGCCGGGGACCTTACCACCATCTGCCGGTATGTGAGTGCTCTGGTCTTGGTAGTGGATGGCCTGTTAAGGAAAGTCTGGTAGCTGACACTGGGGGTTACTGCAGCTGATCTGGTGTCTTGAGGGGGCTCCGTCTCATACCCATCGCAGAAATAGAGGGCATGCAAACTTCCCGTCTCCTGCTCCTCATCCGACCCCTCACTTGGAGACGACCACTCCACCAGGTGCTCCATTGACCCGAATTCAGCCAGCAGTCTGGGTGACCCCCGGTCTATGGCCCTTTCCCCGACATCTTCAGCTGGCACTAGGGAGTGCTTCCCCCTCCCTCACCGGCTCTGACCCTGCTGGGATGTCTATGGATGAGGATACAGCTGGTACTTACAGGTTCCAGGTCCCCGGCCAAGCCACAGGCCAAGACAGCCTCTCCTTCCCCTTCATCCTTGATCTTCACAGGGGAGCTGCTGGGTTGGTGCTCTACCCTGCCTTCAAGCGAAGTCATCAGGCCCGATCCGGCCTTCCAGGATTTCCGCAGCTGCAGACGGTATATCCCTGTTTGAAGGTCCACTAAGTAGTACTGTGGCTCCTGTTCTGTAGATACATGCCGGGTGAGTGGAACATCACAATGGCCGCACCAGGTCCAGGCAGTAACATCCACGGTAAGTATCTGGCATTCCGGGCATACAAGACACAGCTCCATCCCTTCGATGACTCCCAGGGCGATTCCCCTGCTTGGCTCCAGCCGGACCCCCCGTGTCGATCAGGGTCCACTGCAGCCTTTCCAGCAACCAGGTCAGAACTGGTAACAGTCTCCCACCTTCCGCCATCTTTCTCTTCGTGGTGACTGCCCCTAGCCGCAAGTGCGCTGACTCTTCCAGGGTGTGTAAATTGTAGTAGCTACAGTTTTGCTGGACAACTCCTTAACACAGTCTCTCTTTGCTCAGCAGAAACACGCCCAGGCATACTTTTACTGTAGGCAGGAATTGGAGCAGACATTTGCAAAGAACTTGTAATGTCCAGCTGTAGCAGAGTGCTGGGCACATTTGTAATCCAGTGGTAATGTTCGTCCGTAGCACGGCGGCAAAATATTTGTAATCCATGGGCGCATTCGCCCGTCGTGATAGCCACGGACAACAACACATGGTACAAAGTCACTGAATTGCAGGATTAGTATTCAAGTGTCCATCCCCAGTGCTGGTTTGAGGCGACTGGGTAAGCACTGCGGCCACAAATTGGTGACAGCTCCCACTGGTTGCTATGGACAATGGTACACTTAATTTGACACAGTTTAAGGGCAGAGCACACAAGTCCTTCTCCACAGTTAAGTCCGCATCGACAATAAATCAGATTATACAGTACCCTGGATCAGTTCTCTTTCGGTTGTTATAGGCGACGACTGGCAGCCTTACAGGTAAATCCCAGAAACAAGCTCCCAAATGTAGCCATATGCTCCCTTAGGAGTGGCTGGTAGCTGTGGTTCACTATTTAGGGGTTTAACTTAGATGGGGAAAAGGGTGACTGTGGGATGCCCAAAGAATTGGTTACAGGACCTCTTATATACACAACCATATATACACTCTTTCATCCTCAAGAACTTCACTTGCAGACTATTGCTCCTTAACTTCTCTCCAGCACTTCACTTAGTTCCTGACCTGAAGGGAAATTTATTAGGCTCACATAACTCCTTTCTCTTCACCGCACCTAGCACATGGTGAGGCCTTCAATCTGTCAGCAGGACCTCCGGACCACCCGTTACAGGCCAGGGTCTTGGACCCCTCAAAGTGTAACTTAGTACGTTGGTGCTAGCCGGGCCTTTGATGGACTACAATACCCAGTCCATCCCTCTTCCAGGTCCCACTGACCTGCTTTCCTCACAGTGACACTCCTTCCCCTGACTGGCTCCCAAGGCTTCTGCTGACTGTCCACTATTCCTCTCCCAGACTGTTCCAACCTTTCTCCTACAGCTACCAGGGTCTGTCACTCACCGACTCCAGTGGATACTTTAAAGTGTTCTCAGTAGCACCTCTGCTGTACTCCCTTGTGCTGCTCCAGGAATCCACTCCACTCCTGGCTGCACCCGAGCCTCCAGGCCTCAAGTTCACCCCCCCCCAGACTGGGGGCTCCCTCCCGGGTAGAGGCCTCCACAGCACCTCTGCTACATCTTCCACACTTCCACCCGACACTCTGCTTCCCACTGCTGGCAGATCACTGTATTTAAGGAGGCCTGCCCCCTGCCAATCCAGACTGTGGATTGGTCAGGGCTCCTTGTCATGCATCAGAAAGTGACACTTCCTAATCCATCCCCTTTTCCAGAATCTTCTGGTCCCAAAGGGGGGGAGTATCCAAGGGGGGGTTCCTTCCTGCAATTTCCAGCCCTCCCTGAGCCACTCCCTAGCTCAGACCAAAACATTCAGGCCTGCACCTACACTCAGGCCTGACTAAATTTTACATCTCCTACCAAAAACTCACTACAAAACGCACCCATCACTATGGGGGCACTACACAATGATTGGTCATAGTGATCACGTGATTACAATGTCAACAAAACAGTAATGAATGGCTTCCATTCATGACTGTGTTGTTATGCTGTGATTGGCCCACATCTATCACACGGTACCTGGGCCAATCACATCACCCTGTACCATGTAGCTAATCACAGCATATCGACAGTAAGCAAGCTGTCATGAATTGAAAGGCCATTCATGACAGTTAACTATTGCTTATAACAGTGATGATCACTGTTATAAGCAATAACAGTGTAAAAAGAATCCATGATTATCCTCCCAGAGTAGTATAGTGTCACAGTTCTGAACTACTCTGATGAAAGTATGCAAAAATAATAAAAAAATGTTTACAAAATTGAATATAAAAGTTATGTACATTTTTTTACATACTGTGACCATTCAGTATCCTTGATCAATGCCACACCAGCCATATGATGACGCTGTAGTGCACTGGTGACAGTATGTAACAAAAATATGAATAAAATAATGTTATTTAATTTCTTAATTTTCAAAAAAATTGTGACAACTTCAAAAAACTCACAATGCCTCTTTCTACATACTTTGGGCTGTCTATTTTCCAAAAAGAGGTCATTATAGAATATTTGTACTGTCCTGGCATTTTAGGCCTCTTTCACACATGCTGTCCGATCAGGTCCGCTTGTCAGTTTGTCAGGGGCACCTGATCGGACGCTCCATTCACCTCTATGTAGCGATGGATGTCAGCGGTGACATGCCCGCTGACATCCGCCACTATCTGATCCGGTCCGTCAAATCCAGACAGATGGAGACCCTATTTTTGGATCAGATGGAATCAGAAAAAAACAGACAGGCGGATCAGTTTTCATTCAATCTGCCATAGAGGACAGCAGGGCTCTGACAGGTCCGTTTCTGCACAGTGGGTGGGGACGGATCGCCCATCCGCCTGCTCAGTGGGGATCAGCGGATCGCTCCCTTCTGAACAAGAGGAGTCCGTCAAAGACAAGACAAGCCCTGTGTGAAAGGGGCCTTAGGTCTCAAGAAATGAGACAGGCCATCAGTACATCAGGATTGATCAATTTCCATATACTGTATATACACCATTAGGGATGGTCCTGCTGTTCGAGTCGGGCGTAAGTTCGACTCAAACATAAGCTGTTCGTTAGTTCATAGAACAAACATATGTGCCGATGAGCACCCCATAATGCACTGCAAGATCGCAGTGCATTGATGGCTGCTGATTGGCCAAAGCATGCACCTGACCTGCATGCTTTGGCCAATCACAGTGCGATGTACTGTCAGAGCCATGATTGGTCAAAGGCAGGGTGCCTTTGGCCAATCATGGCTTAGGGGCTAAGTCCATGCCCCACACTATATAAGGCTGCTTACACGGCGGCTGTATGTAGTGTTTTAATGTGGAGACTAGAGAGAGATTAGGCAGGTTAGTTAGTGGATACAGCGTGCAGGCAGTGTAGAATATATAATACAGTGCAGGCAGTGTAGAATATATGATACAGTGCAGTCAGTATAGAATATATAATAAAGTGCAGGCAGTGTACAGTATATAATACAGTGCAGGTGGTGTACAGTATATAATACAGTGCAGGCGGTGTACACGGTATATAACACAGTGTGTACAGTATATAACACATTGCAGTCAGTGTATAGTATATAATACAGTGCAGTCAGTGTACAGCATAAAATACAGTGCAGGCGGTGTACACAGTATATAACACAGTGTGTACAGTATATAACACATTGCAGTCAGTGTATAGTATATAATGCAGTGCAGTCAGTGTATAGTATATAATACATTGCAGTCAGTGTACAGTACATAATCCAGTGCAGGCGGTGTACAGTATATAATACAGTGCATTCAGTGTACAGTATATAGTGCCCTGCAGAGTATATAGTTCAGTGCAGAGTATACACTACAGTGCAGTGCAGAGTATATAATACAGTGTAGTGTGGTGTGCAAAAAAAAACCCCATCAAGTCCGGAAGGCCACCAAGTAGAGGCAGATGCTCAGAGGCTACTAAAAGAGGGCCAGCAGCCTCTGTGTCTACAGTGAAAAGTGGTGGTCACAGACATGGCGCGTCCTCTGCAGACGGGGTACGCTTGTCTTTTTTTCTGCTGCTGGCCGTGTTATTGAGCCACAACATGCAGAAGAGTTGGTGGAGTGGATAACTAAGCCGTCCTCATCCTCTGTCACCCAGGCTCATACTAGTTTGCCTTTCAACGCAGCTGCCAAAGCGACCTATTCCACTGGCTCCTTGTCCACAGTTACTCCTTCCGTAGCCCCACCATCATGCATGGGGAAATCACCAGAATTATTCGACCATAGTGTCGGTTACATGCTGATGGAGGATGCACAGCAATTTGAATGCTTCGATGTTGGTTCCCAGGTTGAGGAAGTGAGTAACGTGAGCCTAGAGAGAGGGGGTGCCACAGAAGGCAAGAAACTAGCAGTCATGTTCCCCCAGCTGCAGCATACTGCCAAGTTTGCTCCAGTGACGAGAAGGGAGCGGATGATGAGGTCACTGGCTGTACTTGGGTGCCTGAGAGAACAGAGGAGGAAAGTGAGGAGGAGGCACAACTCCAATGAGGCAGGATGTCCTCAAAGGCCAGCTTAAGGGTAGCCACCCTATTGCATCACACCACAGAGCTCCACAGATGCGCTGTTGACTCCCCACTGACCTCCAAAATTTCATTGGTGTGGGCTTTTTTCAACATATGTGCAGCAGACCGCAGCGTTGCTGTTTGCAATCTCTGTCTGAAGTGGATCAAGCGTGGCCAGAACACCAGCCGCTTGGGAACCACATGCTTGACAAGACATAAGACATTTGCCATGCAGTCCTTTGGCAACAGCACCTGAATGACCCACATTGTAAAAAAATGCAGACTTTTCCTTGCTCCTCATCTGGGATCAAACCCCTACTATGCCTCAAGTCCTCTCAAAAACCTGCACTGAAAGTAATGAAGGTATAGCAATAGGTGCCACAAGTACTTGCACCCAATCTGTCAATACCCCATTTGCTGAACCTTAAAAAAAAAATACTGTCTCAGTCATCCAGATGCTCAGCGTCTAAATGCTAGCTTGACCAAATTGCTAGCAATACAACTGCTGCCTTTTTATCTGGTCCACTCTTACCCCTTTCACGTAAGGTTATTACAGCTCTGTACCGTCATGTGGAAGGCAATGTTTTGGCCTTGTTGGACAGGGTGGTCAGCAGAAAAGTTCATATTGCCGCTGACTCATGGTCCAGCAGGCATGGTCATGGACGTTACATTTTCTTCATGGCCCACTGGGTAACTCTGCTGGCAGCTGGGAAGGATGCAGGGCAGGATTCAGTGTTGGAGCTTGTTCCGCCACCACGCCTCCAAAAAGCTGGTGGTGATTCTGCCACACCTGTCTGCTCCACCTCTTCCTCTTCTTCTTCCTCTATGGCCACTTCTGCTGAACCAGCAGTGCTCCCTAAATGTTCAAGGGGATTCGCAAGCAGTCAGGCTAAAAGATGCCATGCGGTGCTTCAGTTGGTCTGTCTAGGGGACAGGAGCCACACTGGGGCAGAGATTGCCAGCTCTGCAGGGGCAGGCTCAGAGGTAGTTGATGCCATGGCAGCTTGAGCCAGGAATGGTTGTATGCGACATGGCACCAACCTTCTCTCCGCCCTCCTACAGGGACACTTGACACATGTTCCATGCTTGGCATACGTCCTGAATTTGGTGGTGCAGTGTTTCTTGACCAGGTACCCCGGCTTAAAAGATCTTCTGAGGCAGGCCAGAAAAGTCTGTGGGCATTTCTGGAGGTCATACAATGCCAGTCCTCGGCTGGCTAACATTTAACGGGAATTCAACCTGCCCATCAACCGCCTCATTTGACATGCTCACCAGGTGGAACTCAATATTGGCAATGCTGCAGTGGCTGCACACACAGCAGAGGGCCATCAATAAATACCTGTGTGAGTATGGCACCAGGACAGGCTCAGGGGATCTTGGCTTCTTTTCGCCATATCAGTGGCTTCTGATAAAAGATGCATGCTCTGTACTGTCACCATTTGACGTGCTGAGCAGCGACAATGCATGCATCAGTGACACTGTCCCTCTAGTCTTCCTGCTGGAGCACACGCTTCATGGAATCATGGAAAGGGCACTTGAGGCAGAACAGCAGGAGGAAGACAATGACTTCCTTTCCTCTCAAGCTCCCCTTTATGCAAATACCATTCCTGCGGGGTCGCCAAACACACAGGAGGAAGAGGAGGAGGATTGTGTCAGCATGGATGTAGAGGATAACATGCAGCAGTCATCAAAGGATGTTTTTCAGTCCCCAGAAACCCAAGGAGTTGTACGTGGCTGGGAGGAGGTAGTTCCTGACAATGTCATCCTTAGTGACCCAGAGAACCCTCATGCTTCCTCAAACTTAAGCTGCATGGGCTCTATGATTCTGCAAAGCCTGCGAAAGGACCCGAGGATTTGTGGTATCAAGGAGAGGGAATATTACTGGCTGGCAACCCTTCTTGATCCACGTTACAAGGGTAAAGTTGCAGAGCTGATCCCGCCTTCACAGAGGGAGCAGAGGATGAAACTTCTTCAGGACACCTTAAAGAAAAATTGTGTAATGCCTTTTCAGGCACTGGGAGGTTACCATTTCCTGGACAACATGTTTCTGAGGCTTTGTTCGGTCAGAGGAAGAGCAGTGGAGAAGGAGGCCGACTGACCGATGCCTTTAAACAATTCTTTAGTCCTCAGCGCCCAGGGCTGTTAGGTTTAAGCAACCATTGGCAGAGTCTGCATTATATAGTGCAGGATTATCTAGGGGCAAGAGCAGACTTGGAGACCTTTCCAACTGAGCATCCACTGGGTTACTGAGTATTGAGGATGGACCACTGGCCAGAACTTGCTCAATATGCAATCAAGCTACTGGCCTGTCCTGCATACAGCATGCTTTCTGTGCATTCAGTGCTGGTGCTCCAGGACCTTCAGAAGTGTGATAGGTAGGAATGAAATTCAATGTGTAATTTATGCTCCTAGAATGCCTGATGACACTGTGTAAAAGTCTCACACATATGGTATCGCCATACTCGGGATGAGTAGCAGAATGTATTTTGGGGTGTCATTGGAATTATACATATGCTGTGTGAGAGAAATAACTTGCTAATATGACAATTTTGTGTGAAAAAAAAATTATTTCTTAATTTTCACAGAATTTTCACAGAATTTTTTCAGAATTGTTTGAAAAATGTACAACCTCAAAAAACTCACTATGCCTCTTATTAAATACCTTGGACTGTCTACTTATCAAAAAAGGGGTAATTTGGGGGGTATTTGTACTGTCCCGGGGTTTCAGGACCTCAAGAAATTAGGCCATCAGTACATCAGGTGTGATCAAATTTTTATGATTTGCACCATAGCTTGTAGGCTACTTAATTTTCACACAGACAAAATAATATCCACTAATTTGGGTTATTTTTACATATGTAGCAGTATAAAAATCTGGCCTGAATTTATGAACAAAATTTTCTTATTTGTGTAGCGGTACCCCGTAGGGCCTACTGAATGTAGCAGTTTGTCTGTCACCCTGCCCAGCCAGGAATTTCTTCTTCTCAAGCATCCAGAGTCAATGAACAGTCCATACACTTGTTTTTTTTTATTTTTACTGAGGGGATTAACTTGGATGGGGTTAGGGAAAATTATGAGATGTCCAGATTGAATCAAAGCAATTTGTTTTGGGACAACTACGTACACTCCCTGTACATACTCCTCCAACTTCCTCATGCACATGACTTCCTCTTTACATAGTTACATAGTTAGTCAGGTTGAAAAAAAACACAAGTCCATCTAGTTAAACCAAAAAAAAAAAATAGAAAAATGATATATAACCATACAATCCCATATACAATCCTTCACCCACAGTTGATCCAGATGAAGGCAAAAAACCCCAGCAAAGCATGATCTTATTTGCTATAGGGGGGAAAAAATCATTCCTGATCCCCTGAGACATCCTGTAAGGACGTTATTCCACTGCATAGCTTGGTGTCATCTGCAAACACTGAAATGGTACTTTCAATCCCAGACCCTATATCATTTATAAATGTATTGAAAAGTAAGGGTCCCAACACTGAACCTTGGGGTACACCACTGATAACCTTAGACCATTCAGAGTAAGAATCATTAACCACTACTCTCGAGGAAAAAATATTTCATCTACAAATACGGAAAGGTTTCTTCACAGTAAGAGCTGTGAAAATGTGGAATAGACTCCCTCCAGAGGTGGTTTTGGCCAGCACTGTTGATTGTTTTAAAAAATGCCTGGATTCTTTCCTTAATGTAAATAATATAATTCGGTACTAACACTTTTAGGTTAAGTTGATCCAGGGTGAATCCGATTGCCTCTCGGGGAATCAGGAAGGAATTTTTTCCCCCGTTATAGCAAATTGGATCACGCTTTGCTGGGGTTTTTTGCCTTCCTCTGGATCAACTGTGGGTGAAGGATTGTATATGGGATTATTTGGTTATATATATATATATATATATATATAGTGTTGAGCGAACCCGGACTGTAACGTTCGGGTCCGTACCGAACTTTAGGGTGTCCGTGGCACGGACCCGGACCCGGACATTTCAAAAATCGTTCGGGTTCGGTCCGGGGTTCTGCTATTTTACTCCACGTGTTGAGAAGCTGCAGGGCAGCCAATCAACAAGCGTTTCACTGGTTTGCCCTTAGAAGCCATCACAGCCATGCCTACTAATGGCATGGCTGTGATTGGCCGGTGCATCATGTGACCCAGCCTCTTTATAAGCTGGAGTCACAGTGCTGCAGTCACATGCTCCTTGGGTTAGTATAGGGAAAGGTAGCTGACGGCGTGAGGGACAGATTTTAGCCATTTTAAGACCTGATCCTGCATCCTGAGATAGATTACTTTACTACTGCTGTCTGTGCTGTTGCTCTGAGGACAGATAGCAGAAATTAGAGATTTCACATACCGCTGCTTTGAGTTGCAGATC
>BLSH010194872.1:536807-557462 GCA_018402905.1 Glandirana rugosa
TTAGGGTCCCCACAGAGTCTCCTCTTACATCCGGGTCCCCGAAGAGCCCCCCTTACATCAGGGTCCCCAGAGAGCCCCCCCTTACATCAGGGTCCCCACAGAGCCCCCCTTACATCAGGGTCCCCACAGAGCCCCCCTTACATCAGGGTCCCCACAGAGCCCCCCTTACATCAGGGTCCCCACAGAGCCCCCCGTACATCAGGGTCCCCACAGAGCCCCCCTTACATCAGGGTCCCCACAGAGCCTCCTCTTAGATCTGGGTCCCTGAAGAACCCCCCCTTACATCAGGGTCCCCAGATCCAGATGCAGCATGTCACTTACCTCCCATAGCCTTGCTCTCTCTCCCTTCCCTAAAGATGGGCATGCTGGGGGTTGCAGTTCCTCTGTTAGGATTGTGATGGGCCTCAGGACTACATGTCCCATGATCCTCCTTTGTGTTCTTTTTTTATTTTATTTTTTCCTGCCCAATGGTAAGGAGAGGGCGCCATTCCCCTCTCCAGAGCACAGCAGCATGAGGAGGAGAGGGAGGGGGGATGAAAAGCCCGCAGCTGCTCTCTCCACACAGAGACACAGCCACTTTCCCTGCTACTGACCAAAGGAGGAGGGGGGATGGGCAGGAAACAGCCCTCTGCTCTACTCACAACAGCGGCGGCTCGAGGGGGGGGGGAGAGGGACAGAACAGTTTTTCCTCTGTGGCACTCCTCTGGGCTTCGGCGGCTCCCCCGCTCTGCTGATCAGCCCAGTGTACAGCGGTGCTCATAGTAATGGCTGCGCAGCCATTACTATGACAGGCTGTAGGATGTCACAGTGACACTGAACCGGCCCACTGAGCCATCGCCCCACCGGTAAACTACCGGTAGTCCCGATGGCCAGTACAGGCCTGGGTTGGGAAATTGTTAATTACCCTTCTTGGAAGCATAATGTGATAATGGTATGGTTTGGTGCTAGATTCTCTGTGGTTCTGATGCAAAGTGATTCTGTGCCTATGTCAATGGGAGGTGGTGGGGTGGTGCGTGGTTCGCTAGGGGGGCTTGGAATATGCTATTTGGGTAATGATGACACATAAAGTAAGCCTAATATCCTGGAACGTCCGGGGCCTAATTTCAAAAATGAAACGCTCCCTGGTATTTAATTATGTTAAAAGATATAAGCCAAATATAATTTCCTACAGGAGACTCATTTACATGGCTCCAGGGTTCAGGCCCTGAAGCGGGCTAATGTGTTACATGTCCTACATGCGGGGTACTCATTTTAGTCTAGGAGGGTGGCAATACTGGTGACTAAAAATGCAGGCGCCCATATTATACGAATTAAAACAGATCCCAAGACTAGATATGTGATCTTGGTATGTTCAATATTTAATGTATGTTTGACCTTGGTGGGGGTGTATGTCCCTCCCCCATTCTCTCTACCAATTCTGGAGGAATTAATGATGGTGGTTGGAGAGGTGGGACCTGTACTCCTGTTGGGTGACTTCAATGCAGTGTCTGATGCCCGACTAGACAGACGGGGGGGGGGGGGGGGCATCTGGAGCGGTCCCATCGTTCGCCACGTGGATGGAGAGTTTCTCCTTTATTGATGTATGGAGATACCGTAACCCCGGGATTAGGGAATTCTCATGTCACTCTGAGTCACACAAGACCCTCTCCTGGATAGATTTAGTGTTGTCCACGGACAATGGACGGCCTCCCATTCATTTTTAAAGTTAAATACCTTCCAAGGGCTATATTCGATCATTCACCACTAGAAGTCACACTTGATTTGAACGTGAACCTAGAAAAGAAATATTGGAGAATGAATGCTCAATGGTTGCAAGAGGAGTGCGTTACCATTAAATGTCAGTCAACCATATCTAATTTTTGGAAAGAAAATGGAGCGCAGACGTCCATATCCAATCAATGGGAGGCCTTTAATGCAACACTGAGGGGAGTGTTCGGTAGAGAGGTCAGGGAATTTTTCCAAGGCTTTTGCTTCAGAGATTACACAGGCTGAAGCTGGGGTGGCTAATGCGGAAAGCAACTATACTGTAGATCCCTCGCCCAATAACTACAGATCATGGCAGGATCAGATGAGGGAATATAATTTGCTCTTAACGGAACAAGCCAGTAAAAACCAGCTTAGACAATCTGGTCGTATGTTCGAACAGGGAGATAAGAATGGACGATTGCTGGCATTTCTGGCAAGGCCATCCTACACTTCGGTGTAGGTTACGAGGTTGAGGGGGCGGGCAGGAGAGATAACACAGGATCTCCGGGAGATTCTTCAATCTTTTGTGACATTCTACGAGTCATTATATGAGTCTCAGACGGAGGCCTCGGGGGAGGGAATCTCCAACTATCTGGCAGGTATTACTCTACATACCTTGTCCCTTGAAAATAGGAATTTACTGGAGCAGGATATAACACAAGAGGAAATTGAAGTGGTCATCTCCAATGTTAAACCACATAAAGCCCCGGGTTTGGATGACTACCCCGCCGAATGGTACCAATTACATAGGGAAGCTTTAGTACCACATCTCCTAAAGTATTTACAGCTGCTAGGAAAGAGGGTATACTCCCCAGATCCATGAGAGAGGCTTTTTAAAGTGGTTGTCAACTCGTGACAACTACTTTAACCACGTGCCGCCCGCCTGCCTGCCGCAGCATGGCGGCGGCAAGGTGGCTCGTTATTGCAAAACGCCGTCACAGGATAACTAGTATTGTGAGCGCGCACCACCGGAGGAGCGCTCACTGTGTCCGGGGGGGGGGCCAGGGAGTGGGTAGGGCGGACTCGATCACTGCCGACTACCCGCGATGGCCCCCCGCAGTGAGAGAAGTTCCGTGTATGTAAACACGGATCTCCGTTCTCATAGAGGGGGAAGGGCTATGATCACAGGCTCCCTGTATATGGAAGCCGTGATCACTCCCCTCCCCCTGCCAGCCCAGCACCACTACAGTTAGAACACACCCAGGGAACACTGTTAACCCTTAGAGCGCCCCCTTCAGGTTAATCCCTTCACTGCCAATGGCATTTACACAGTAATCAGTGCATTTTTATAGCACTGATCGCTGTATAAATGCCAATGGCCCCAAAAAAAGTATCAAAATGGTCCGACATGTCCGCCGCAATATCACAGTACTGCTAAAAATCGCAGATCGCCGCCATTATTAGTAAAAAATAAAAGAAATAAAAACCCCAGAAATTAATTCTCATAATTCGTAAACGGCGTAAACGCGGAAACTTTTGCGCAAACCAACCAATAAATGCCGATTGAGATTTTTTTTTACCAAAAATATGAGGAAGAATATAAATTGGCCAAAACTGATGAAAAAAATTTTTTTTTTTTTTTTTTTTTTTTTTAATTTGTATCTTAAGTAAGAAAAATTGTTTTTTTTTGCTAAATTGTCGCTCTTTTTTTATTTATAGCGGGGATCAGAAATGATGCAGAGGTGATCAAATACCATCAAAAGAAAGCTCTATTTGTGAAAAAAAAAGGACGCAATTACATTTGGGTACAACGTCACATGACCGCGCAATTGTCAGTAAAATTGACACAGTGCCGAATCCCAAAAAATGCTCTGGTCCTAAAGTGTGAAATCCTTCCGGGGCTGAAGTGATTAACCTACAGGTAAGCCTATGATAAGGATTACCTGTAGACGCCCTGCATATCTCCTAAACCTGTGTATTTGCTGTGCCAGTCGCGGCCCCCGGAAGTAAGAGGGGCTGAAGATGGACGCCGCCAACACAGGGGACAGAGCTGGACATCGCAGGCTTCGTTTGCAGGTAAGTGGCACATAATGGGCTACTATGCGATGCATAGTAGCCCATTATGCTTCTACATTACAGGGGCATGTAGAGGAAGTAAACCCAATCTGGGTTTGCTTCCTCTTTAAAATGGTACTGCCCAAACCCGGGAAAGATCCTTTAGAGTGTGAATCATATCGCCCTATCTCACTAATTAATTCAGATGTTAGAATTCTGGCCAAGGTACTCTCCCATAGACTACAAGCGGTGATCACCACATTGATAAATCCTGATCAGACGGGTTTCATACCTGGAAGATGCACCCAAATAAATCTCAGGAGGCTTTTTGTTAACTTACAGGTGGAGCATGACAAAGTAGCTAGCAAACAATATAATAGGAGGTCAAACTTTGGATGGGGGGTGGGAATTAGCTTTGAAGTAATAATAAGGCCTCATGCACTCTGCACGATTTGGAACACACAAATAATGTTTGAAAAGTTTGTGCTTTTTTGGGGGGGTAAGGCCCAAAATATAGGTGATCAAAATCATTGTGAAGTTACCAGGCTGGGTGTGTATGGACACAGGATAACATGCTGGGGAGATTCGTATAGGAAAACAGGCCTGTAGAGGAAAAAAGGAGCTGAAAAACCTTACAACATGCATGAGGCCAAAGAGGGCATTCACAGCATATTCTAATCTTGCCAATTGTGTGTTCAAAAAAAGGGAAAATACAACATTAGCAAGCACAAACACATAGAATGTGGTATTTACGCGTATATGAAACCTACCTTAATATAGTCCTTCTGCAGCACTTGAATGAAGGTTGAGCAGGTATCGGGAATCATGACTCCAAGAGCCTGGGGGGAGATGCCTGTAGTAAACTTGAGATCCTGGGGGTTTCTCCCTGTCGCCAGGTACCACAAGGTGGCTATGAGCCTTTGCTCAGGAGTAATGGAAAGGCACATGCATGTGTCCTGCTTCTGGATATAGGGGGACACCAATGCCAAGAGGTGGTTAAAGCAGGGATCCGTCATCCGGAGGTAATTCCGAAAATCATCAGGATTATTCTCCTGGATCTCCCTGAATAAAGGCATATGACATAATTGCTCACAATTGAGCAACCAATTTTTGGTCCAACAACTCCTCTTTCTCCTCTTCTTCTGAAGGACTTGGGTCAAAGCAAGGACTCCTAGCCCAACAACAGTGAGATTTCTCTCCCTACCTTTGAACATGACTGGTTGACAAACGACCGATCAATAAAGATCTGAAATCGCAAATCAACGCTCACCAAACTTCTGTTAACATGAAATCAGCGGAAGGGGCCCAATGGGTGACACGAAAACTGAACTTCCTCTTTATACGCTTGAAGCACGTCACTACGCTCGCCTGTGTTGAGCGATATTTTTACTACCGTCAGTACGCTAGACAAAATCACGGACAGCCGATTTTGGGAAAAGTTGGACGTGTGGTCGTACGACAATCGCACGCGTGTGTACGAGGCTTTAGAGATAGTTTGACAGATTGGGGTAGGGAGATACAAAGGATGGGAGAAGCTCAAGAGAAGTCCTGGAGGCGAGCATGAGAGGAGATGACAAGGGAGCTAGAGGGTAGGAGATCTTGATATAAATCCTGTATAATAATAATAACAATAATCTTGGGAGGACCGAAGAAAGTGGTTTGGTTGATATTTTGAGACCAGGTTAGTGATGTAGCTGGGTATGTAAGTTGTTGTTAATACTTTGAATTTTATTCATTGGGTGAGCGGAATCCAGTGGAGGGAATGGCAGAGAGGGGTGGCAGACACTGAGGCTGGATTCACACCAAGGCATAACGTTTTCAGGCAGAAAGCCTTGTCCAGGTCAAAAGGTCACCAATGTAAAAAGTAGAAAAATACCCGAACCAAGCTACAAAAATACCTCCAGAACTTTTTTGAGCTTCAGGCGTTTTGGAGTGGAGATGTGAACCATCTCCATAGAGAATAATTAATTTTTTTCCCCTGCAGGGTTTTGTAGCTTCAGGCTTCAAGCTACAAAATGCTCAGGTGTGAACGGGGCCTAAGCGGTTAGTAAGATTTTTATTCACCTCAAGTCCAGACACTTTCACCCCCCTCTAGTCCAGGCCAATTTTCAGCTTTCGGCACTGTCACGCTTTGACTTTTTTTGACAGATAGAGCTTTTTTTGGTGTTTCTTTTGCTATATATAACAAAGAAAGTCTTAAAATTAAATTATTTTAATCCCAGATTCTGCTCTCATATGGGAATGCCTGTGAGTCTCATCTAAGAGGATGTGTATAGTAGGGCGGTCCTTACATATCCTCTGTAAGTCTGTAAGTCCAATTTGATGTCTGCAAGAGTCACTGGTCCTCATAAAAAGTGGTAGTTGTGATGACAAATGTATAGTTGTGCATGAAGAGGTTGTTTCAGAGGGGTGTGTCGATAGGAGCGCTAGAATATTTTATTATGCTCCAGCGGACATACTCTTATTGCCCACTATCTTAAATACATCAATATTTCCACAAACACTCAGACAACCAAAACATTATATGGAATTAAATTACACATTGGTAGAGACCAAATATGGATACTACACATATTTCTCTTTAACCACTTCAGCCCCAGAAGGATTTCCCAAGTTAGGACCAGAGTACTTTTTGCAATTCGGCACTGCGTTGCTTTAACTGACAATTGCGCGGCCGTGCGATGTTGTAGCCAAACGAAATTTGCGTCCCTTTTTCCCACCAATAGAGCTTTCTTTTGGTGGTATTTGATCACCTCTGCGTCATTTCTGGTCACCGATATAAGCAAAAGAAGAGTGACAATTTTGCAAAAAAAAAAAAACAAATTTCTTACTTTTTGCTAAAATACAAATCCAAAAAAAAAATATAAAAAAAAATTTTTTTCATCGGTTTTGGCCGATTTATATTCTTCCTCATATTTTTGGTAAAAAAAATCGCAATCAGCGTTTATTGATTGGTTTGCGCAAAAGTGGTCACGTTTACGGATGATGAGAATTCATTTCTGGGTTTTTTGTTTTTTTTACTAGTTATGGCCGCGATCTGCGATTTATTAGTGGTACTGCGATATTGCAGCGGACATTTCGGACCATTTTGACACTTTTTTCGGACCAATGACATTTATACAGCGATCAGAAATGTAAATGTCCACTGATTACTGTATAAATGTCATTGGCAGTGAAGGGGTTAACCTGCAGGGGGAGATCTAGGGGTTAAGTGTGTTCCCTAGGCGTGTTCTAACTGTGGGGGGACAGGGCTACCATGGGCATAAGAGATCTAACTGATTCCAGTGACAGGGATCAGTAGATCTCCTATGCCCCCACTAACAGAACGGGGAACTGCCGTGTTTACATCGGCGGTTCCCCGTTCTTTGGCCGGGGCACACTCCTAAGGAGTACGTAGTACGTAGTATGGCGCGCGCGCCCCCCTAGCGGCCACCCACAGATCACTTTTTTTGTGGTGATGCGCGCTAAGCGTCCACACTGCCGCCGTGAGTATATGGAAGTGGTTAAAAGTCGAATGTGTTTTATTAGCCTTCTGGACCTTGTATGATTGGCATGTCTGGTATCTACCTGACTGGATTCTACTTATACATTTGTGTAACCACTCTTTATGAAGGTAACTCCATCACAGTAGGAATTATAGTTTATGTATAAAGTCCAACTCTGGGAGCTCAACTTCAGATAAAAAAAATAGCCTTTAGATGTGTATTACTCATGGCACCTAAACACGTTTCAGGTCTGCAACCATGTGCCAATTTAAAAAATATTTTTAGGTATAAGTGCTATTCTGTAGTAATAAAAATACTGATATTGACAGGTTCTGACTTCACTTGTTGCATGCTTGTTCCATATAAGTGACCCAGACTATTGTTGGAAACATTGTTATCGTATTTCCCAAACCTAAAATCTTTAATGCAGTCTAATCATTAAAGGCTTCTTTTTCATGCATTTAGATTTATTTATTTGTTTAAAACTAGTGTTTCAATATTATTGTTTGCTTAGTTTGTGAATAAAAATGAATCAAGAACAGTTAATTTATTTACTTGCAGGATCCTATTCATACTTTTTCCTGCAAAAATACATGGTGAGATTTGTGCTGTTAGAGTAGATGGTATTGGAACATAAAAAAAAATGCAGATACAGATTGACTTGCATTTAACAGCATTAAATGTACTCAAATGTGAATGGGGCCTTTAATACTTCAGTTTTATATCGCCATCTAGTGGTGCATTGACTCTATTTGAACGCTTAGTTTGACCTCTGGAAGAACTGATATTTTTTTCAGATCCATCTTGAAAACATAATTGGATGTCTACTTCATAGATATGGATCCAACAAACTTTTCAGCACAAATCAAATCAAAATGTACAAATTAAATCATAAAGGTTATGTCCTCGGTTCCCTCATATTACCATGAGAATGTTGTACCATGTTAGCTGCTAGTAGAAGCAGGAAGAGCCACAGCTGAATTATATTTTTTATTGAGCAGATTAGCTCAGGACAGGTCTCTTAGGCATGTTTAGGGTCCTTTTACACATGGTCCACCTGTCAGTTTTTCAAGCGGAACTGAATGAACGCTCCCTGCACCTCTATTGAACGGCGGATGTCAGCGGTGACATATCCGCTGACATCCGATCCTCTCCGCTAAATCCAGATGGATGGAAACCCTATATTCCAGATAAAAATGGACAGGCAGATTCGTTTTCCTCCGATCTCCCATAAGGCACATTGGGGCTCTGACAGGTCCATCTCTGCACAATGAGTGGAGACAGAGCTGTCATCCACCGACTCAGCGGGGATCAACGGATCGATCCCTCTGAGCAAGCGGCGCCCGTGAAAACAGACATGCCTGTGTGAGAGGACCCTAATTAGTTTGGGTTCTATAACCCTAAAAATGTTAGAACCCATTTATAGGATCTAGGCAGATTTAGTTGTCCTGGAATTGCCTTCTTCCCAGCACCAGTCACTTCTTCAGCTATTTATAAAAATGTAAGTAGCTGGCCAGAGAATAATAAACACAAACTATGGGCACATAATGAACGTTTTAAATATCTGTAAACCCAGGTTCACACTGAGTGCGGGACTGAAATGGTGCGCGTTCAGCTGAACTCAAACTATTTCATTCCCGCATGTCAGTCCCGATTTCAGCGCCGATTTCACAGGCATCTGTGCGAGTTTCTGCACAGATGCCTATGGAAATCGCAACTGTAAATCACAAAAAGTAGTACAAGAACTACTTTTTGAAATTGGTGCAGTGCTGCAAGTGTAGCGTCGCACAGATTAGGACGGTGCCATTGCCAGCTATTGCCGCCGATTTGACATGCGATTTGACATCTCATGCCAAATCGTGTCAGTGTGAACCATGGCTAAAAGAAAATTTTATGATATGCAAATCTACATCAAATAATCCATTGTTCTCAATTTTATAAAAGTGCACTCTGCGGGCCCCTTATTCTATTTCCAGTACCCATTACTCTGTAAAGATGTGATGAAAAATTATGGACATTTAGGGAAAAGGTAGTGAAACATTTACCCTTGGTTCACACCTATGTGTTTTTTTTTTAGTGCATTTTGCTGAAACACACTACAGTTATTTACCCACTTTAGGACCAGGCCATTTTTTGCAATACGGCACTGCGTCGCTTTAACTGACAATTGCGCGAACGTGCGACGTTGTACCCAAACAAAATTGACGTCCCTTTTTCCCACAAATAGAGCTTTCTTTTGCTGGTATTTGATCACCTCTGTGGTTTTTATTTTTTTGCTATATAAACAAAAAAAGAGTGACAATTTTGAATTTTTACTTTCTGCTATAATACATATCCAATAAAATAATATAAAAAAACTAATTTATTCATCAGTTTAGGCCGATATATATTCTTCTACATATTTTTGGTAAAAAAAATCACAATAGGTGAATATTGATTGGTTTGCACAAAAGTTATCGCGTCTATAAACTATGGGATAAATTTAGGGACTTTTATTTTTTTTAATTACTTTTACTGGTAATGGTGGCGATCTGCGATTTTTAGCGGGACTGCGACATTGAGGTGGACAAATCTGACCCCAAATGACACCTTTTGGGGACCAGTGACATTATTACATTAATCAGTGCTATAAAAATGCACTGTTCCATGTAAAAATTACACTGGCAGGGAAGGGGTTAACACTAGGGGGCAGTCAAGGGGTTAAGTGTTTTCCCTGGGTGTGTTCTAACTGTAGGGGAGATGGGCTGCCAGGGACATGACAGAGATCGCTGTTCCCGATCACTGGGAACGGAAGATCTCTGCCATGTCATCTGTCAGAGCGGGGATCCGCCTTGTTTACATAGGCAGACCCCCTTTCTACCTCTGTACATGGGGATCGTGGGTTGCTGGCGGACATGGTCTGCAATCGCGCATGCGCGAGCCGCCGTACGGCTACGGCGTTTCGCACAGGAGAGCCGACCTGCTGCCGTATAATGACGGCAGCTGGTCGGCAAGCGGTTAACATGGTTTCCCATGGATCTAGTTCATATTTGTGCGTTTTGAGCCAGTGAGTTTTTTGGAAAGGGTCAGGGATTTTTTCCCACAGCAGATTGCGTTTTGCATGTAATAGACTTCAATGGACCCACACCAAAAATGCAAGTGTTGTGTTTTTTATGTGTTTTTTAAGGGGGAGTTGTCTAATAGGAAATTATGAAACTTCTGTTTATGGAATGCGACTTTACACACTCTGGCACTCAAGTAGCATCAATGTCGCATCAAAGTAGTGCAGGAACATTTAGGTGTCCAAAGTTGCATGTTAGGGTTAGGATTAAGGGCTAGGGTTAGGGTTAAGGGCTAGCGTTAGGGTTAAATGTTAGGGTTAAGGGCTAGGGTTAGAGTAATAATTAGGCTTAGGAGTAATTGTTAAAGTAATGGATAGCGGTGATTGTTAGAGTTAGTACTCTAACCCTAACAATTACCGCTAACCCTAACGATTAC
Organism: Glandirana rugosa; assembly: GCA_018402905.1. Lineage (NCBI taxonomy): Eukaryota > Metazoa > Chordata > Amphibia > Anura > Ranidae > Glandirana > Glandirana rugosa. Next base: position 547,511 of record BLSH010194872.1, read on the forward strand.
CTCTAACCCTAGCCCTTAACCCTAACATGTAACCCTAACCCTTAAGGGTTAAAAATGTATATTGCAGCTTGTCAGCTCTTAGATGTGGCGGCTGCATTAGTTGAACTCACCAGATATGCAGTGTAGTTGTACCTTGTAGTGAAATAAATCAAAATCCCTATCAACTACTATTCCCACCACCCCATGTAATGGAGATAAAAAGAGGAAGATATTTTGTAGACCAAACTAGGAGAGCAGCTTAGTGGCAACCATGCCTCTCTCCATAGATAAAGTTGCATCACTGTAGCCACCCTAGGACAGGTTGGGTGTTATTTGCGGGGTTACCAGGTAAAAATAAAAGAGAACAAACCTGAATATAGAAAACCAATGTAGTCTCCACATGGTAAGCTGCAAGATAATACATTATTTCGATTAGATTTGATACTCCCATCAGGCAACAGAAATTCCCCAATTCACTGAATTATATAAAATCTGCTGGCAGGCTGTAGTGGAGAGAGCGGTATGGAGACAGTAGGGCCTAATTATAAGAGTATTAACTTTTCGTTACGTTTTCCCCAAATGTCCTCCATTTAACTTTAAAGAAGAAGTATGGCCAAAGCTTTTTTAGTTGTACTTTTTCTATGCATCGCAGAAATGCAGTTCGTTCTGTACTCCTGTGACCCATTTTCAGCCGCCAGGGGGCTAAAATCTGCTCTTGGCTGAAGTCATTGAACCAGTCCAGGCTCTGAAAAGATCCCGAGTATATGGTCGGGATCCACTCAACAGCCTCAACCAGCACCTGGTTTAACCTCTCAGCAATCCCCCAAAAGCCTGAGCCATACTCTCCCACCCCTTTCCCAGCCCAGCACTCCAGTGAGTGCTGGAGGGGTGGAGGAGCAGAGAGCCGGAGACTGACAGTCCTGGCTCTCTGCTAAGAGCAGACAGGGAGAACTAAGTGATCAGCTGTGTTTGATCTCTTAGTTCTCACTGCAAAGCTGGCTAGGGACAGATGCAGCATCGGTTCAATGCTGCACCCACCTAGGTGAGTATATTTGTTTATTTATTTTTTTACAAATTCTTTTTTAACCAACTAAGAAAGGGTGTCTTCTGTAATATTTCTTTGTCTTGGATCAACTATTGCAACTCCCTCCTTTTTGACCTTCCTCTTCCCTTCAGTCTGTCATGAATGCTGCTGCCAGATTCATTCATCCAACCAACCACTCCATCTTTGCCACCCATCTCTGCCAATTTCTCCACTCCACTACCATTAGGCAACAGAAATTCCCCTATTTGCCGTATTATGTAAGATCCGCTGTCAATTGGTAGGCTGTAGTGAAGAGAGAGCCATGAATACAGAAGGGCCTAATTATAAAAGAGCCCAACCCATAAAAATTCAAAATACTATACTGCAACATACAAAGCCAAACACAACTCTGCTCTAAGCTGCATGGCCATCTTCTCAAAATATCACCCAAACTATCTTCTTTGCTGCTCCCAAGACCTCCTGCTCTTTAGCCCCCTAGTCACCTCATCTCATGCATGTCTCTAGGATTTGTCCAGAGCCTCTCCTATCTTCTGGAACTCCCTACCCCAATCTGTCTGGCTACTTCTGACTCTGTCTGCCTGTAAGCAGAACTAAAGTCTGAGTTTAAAGAACAGTGAGCAGCAGAGGCGAAACTAGAACCTTCAGGGCCCCGGTGCAAGAAATTATGAAGGCCCCCCCCCCGACCCCTGACTAGGGCCCTCCCTCTTCCCACTGATCCTGGGGCCATTTACTCCCATCGGGGGGTCTCTTTATTATGGTCCCGCAATGGGATCCTTTCACAAGTTCAGCAGCAGAGGCCCCCTTTCTGCCATCTTCGGCCTCTCCATGATGGTGAAATGGCAGGGCACAAATGCCTCCCATTCATTCAGAAATGGAAGTATAGTAAAAACAGTTTACTATGATTCCGTTATGAATGCTTTAAAGTGGTTCTAAAGTCTACACAGTAAAAATTTATACATTCCAGCGCTAAAAGTTCCTCAGGATGGCAGGCAACCATGTGGGAAAGGATAGGGTGACCGGATGTGTGCTGCCCTCCTCGGACGGGGAATCCGAAAGGTACTAAAAAAGAGAAGAAGAGAAGAAAAGGAAGTCGCACGCACCTAGTGCATTACCAAAAATAATTTATTCCAAATAAAAATATAAAAAGGGGTACTCACAAAGGACACAAGAAGACAGGACATGATAAAATGAAGGCACAAGGCAGGATGAAAGCTGACGCGTTTCAGGGGCGCACCCCCTTCCTCAGTCAGCTTTCATCCTGCCTTGTGCCTTCATTTTATCCTGTCCTGTCTTCTTGTGTCCTTTGTAAGTACCCCTTTTTATATATTTTTTTGGAATAAATTATTTTTGGTAATGCACTAGGTGCGTGCGCCTTCCTTTTATTCTCTTTTTTGGTTCTAAAGTCTAAACATTTCTTTACTTTAAAGTGGTTGTCAAGCCACTAATATAAAATCCTCCCATCCCCTCTGTAATATAACAATATGTGACCCTGTGCTATATAAAAAATATGCCAATCTGTACCTATATCAGAGCGGCGTCAGGTGACTCCTCGGCTCCCTCCACTGCCCGGCTGACAGTCCAGCGGGCGGGGATAAGCACTCCTGCTGATGTCAGCCGGGGAGGAGGGGAAGAGAGGAGAGAGAGAGCCGAGAAGTCACATGAGCGCCGGGAGCCACTCTGATATAGGTACAAATCGGCATATTTTTTTATATAACACAGGCACAGGGGCACATATTGTTATATGTTTTTATATTAGATATGAGAGCAGCAGGAGGGTAGGGGCGGCACTGCGAGCTGCAGATGACGGAGGCACGTAAACTGACCACTGTGTCAGGGCTCAGCAGCCATGATATACCATGGTCAGTTTACAGGGGGAGGGCATAGCTAAGCAGCATCAGCCAGGTTGTTTAGGTGATAGAAGGGGCTAAATTGCACAGCACAAGCACTGTGCTATATAACATGCTTTAAGGGAACAGGATCTGCTTTTTTTTTTCTTTTTTGGGTTAACAAACGCTTTAATACATTCCCTGCATTAAGGTAAAAAATGTTTAGCTACCCTTTTTATTCCCCCTACCCCTAAACAATTACCTGTCTTCTTTGATTGGTCCAGTGCTGCCCCAATTGCAGCTCTTCTCTGTTCACTTCCTGGTCTCCAAAATACAACAGAAAAAGGAAGGGGGCACTAATAAATGTAATTGAGCTACTACATCCTAAACAATCAATTAACAAAACTCCCTATCCTATAGAATAAGCTACAGGACTTTTTAGGGACCAAATCATCAATTGTATATTTAAAAATCACAGTTTTTATTTGTCAGATTAAAATGTCAAGATAAAATATTAGAAATACATCATTTTTACATCCCCAATCTCCCAACTGATACACAGATCATTAAATAGTACATTCTGTATTTCCATAGTAGGAAATCAAACTTCAACATATTTCTCAGGTCAATGTTTGCTTCTTCAGAAAAAGTAGGGTAATAAATGTGTAATACAGATCATGAAATATTATAATAAGCATATTTGAAAATGACTTACACTTTTCCAAAGGTGATTCACCAATTCCTACCCCAAGAACAGCAATCAAATACTCAATACAAAGTACAAAGTTAAAAAAAGAGGACAGCATTCCTGGCAATAGCCACATTCAGCTCTCCAGTGTATTGACCACGGCAGAGGGGCTCCATATGTCAGCCAGTCGGGGGTGAGATCAACGATGTCAACCACTAAAATTAAAGTATGTAAGCAGAGTATTGATATAGTGTGCTGGAAGCTTTTTGGATGCAGAGAATACTTTGCTTTAATGGAGGATTACAGAACATGACTTTACAGCATGAGAAACAGGAACTGAACTCTGGGAAAAGAAACACTTCCTCTAAAACAGTAGAGATTACAATAGAGTAACATTCTGGATGAATGGTCAAACATTCCCATAGACACTCCTAAACTTTGTGGACAGCCTTCCCAGAAGAGTTGAAGCTGTTATAGCTGCAAAGGGTGGGCCAACTCAATATTGACCCCTGGGGACTAAGACTGGGATGACATTAACCACTTCCTTACTGGGCACTTAAACCCCCCTCCTGCCCAGCCAATTTTTAGGCTTTCAGCGCTGTCGCATTTTGAATGAGAATTGCGCGGTCGTGCGACGTTGTACACAAACAAAATTTTTATAATTTTTTTCCCACAAATAGAGCTTTCTTTTGGTGGTATTTGATCCCCTCTGCGTTTTTTATTTTGTGCGTTATAAACAAACAAAGAGCGATGATTTTGAAAAAAGAACAATATTTTTTTACTTTTTTGCTATAATAAATATCCAAAAAAAAATATAAAAAAGAAAATTATTCATCAGTTTTGGCCAATATATATTCTTCTACATATTTTTGGTAAAAAAAATCACAATCAGCGTATTTTGATTGGTTTGCGCAAAAGCAATTGCGTCTACAAACTACGGGAATAGATTTATGGCATTTTTACTATTTTTTTTTTTTACTAGTAATGGCGGCGATCTGCGATTTTTATTGGGACTGAAATATCGCAGCGGACATGTCAGACGTTTTTGACACATTTTGGGACCAATGACATTTATACAGCGATCAGAAATTTAAATGTCCACTGATTACTGTATAAATGTCATTGGCAGTGAAGGGGTTAACCTGCAGGGGGCAGTGAAGGGGTTAACAGTGTTCCCTGGGCGTGTTCTAACTGTGGGGGGGATGGGCTGGTCAGGACATAACAGATCTAACTGATCCCAGTGACAGGGATCAGTAGATCTGTCATGTCCCATTCACAGAACGGAGAACCGCCATGTTTACATTGGCAGTTCCCCGTTCTGAGGCTGCTACAAGTGATCGGCGGGTCTCGGGCGGACATCGAGTCCGCCCGACCCGCGGGTACGCCCACAGCGGGGAGCGCGCACGAGGCAGGACGTCCATGGATGTCCTCCCGGATTTTCAGAGCCACGCTGTAGCCGTCTTTCGGCTATAGCGTGGTTCTGTACTGGTTAAAATTCATGTGCGTGTAAAGGCAGGTGTCCCAAAAATGCATACAATATATAACAAAATATATATATATATATATATATACACAGTATCTCACAAAAGTGAGTACACCCCTCACATTTTTGTAAATATTGTATTCTATCTTTTCGTGTGACAACACTGAAGAAATTACACTTTGCTCCAATGTAAAGTAATGAGTGTACTGCTTGTATAACAGTGTAAATGTGCTGTCCCCTCAAAATAACTCAACACACAGCCGTTAATGTCTAAACCGCTGGCCCCTGATGAAGTCACGTGACATGACGTAACGCGTAGGACGTAGCCGGATCGCACAGGACTACCAGAAGCACAGTGAGAGGCGGAATATTTTTCCCTTATGCGCAATTTACAGTGTTTTGATGTAAGCAGGCATTTGTGACAGTAATAAATGCATTTTATTTAAACCGTATCACACTATGGGAGCATCTCTGTTTTATCCATATGTGTGAGAAATACACTGGATTGCCAGTTATCAGTGGAACCAAGCTGCTATCAGACTGTGGAGAGTGGAGAAGCTAAAGGGACGGTCTTAAAGGAGAAGGCTACCCTGAGCGGGTATTGGATAATTATTCTGAGCGTTTTTTAGACAATATTGAGGTGAGAGTTCTGAGAGCACGGTGAGGGCAGCAGTTACACAGTAGCCTTTGGTGGTGTACAGGAAAGACCCTCCATTCCGGCTCCTTCTGCATGATTGAAGCACCTTAATGCCTTTTGAGCACTTTACGGCACTGAGTCACTTTGAACTATAAATTCATCAAATCAGGCTATAATGACAGAACACTTTAATGGGACTTATTGGTGAACTTTTCACTATAATTTGCACTTAAGTATATGAATCCCATTCCGCCAGTCACCGGATTGCATATATGTTTTTTTGCCATATCAGTTTTTTTTTGCCATATCAGCATTTTTGTGATATTTATGTTTGATAAGTTTACAGCACAAGGTCGCTTTGTCACACAGCAAGCTTGAAGTTTCAATTGATGCACACATGTCACTTTAATGCTGTGGATTTTTATATGATATATATTTGTTGTAAGACTTTGGTCAGATTGCACAATATCACACTTCCCACTTTCCATTTAGTATTACTGTGTTATGTACTAGGTATTGCTGCAGCTGACACACGTTTTAAGAGATATCTACACGCTTGTTTCACAGTTGGATACCATTTATTTATATTTTTTATTTGTTCACCTCATAGTAGGGCAAGGGCACTCACTTACCTTTTACACAACCATTAATGTCTAAACTGCTGGCAACAAAAGTGAGTACACCCCTAAGTGAAATTGTCCACATTGGGCCCAAAGTGTCAATATTTTGTGTGGCCACCATTATTTTCCAGCACTGCCTTAGTCCTCTTGGGCATGGAGTTCATCAGAGCTTCACAGGTTGCCACTGGAGTTCTCTTCCACTCCTCCATGACGACATCATGGAACTGTTTGATGTTAGAGACCTTGCGCTCCTCCACCTTCCATTTGAGGATGCCCCACAGATGCTCAATAGGGTTTAGGTCTGGAGACATGGTTGGCCAGTCCATTGCCTTTACCCTCAGCTTTTTTAGCATGGCAGTGGTCATCTTGGAGGTGTGTTTGGGGTCGTTATCATGTTGAAACACTGCCCTGCAGCCCTGTCTCTGGAGGGAGGAAATCATGCTCTGCTTCAGTATGTCACAGTACATGTTGGTATTCTTGGTTCTCTCATCCAACTGTAGCTCTCACGTGCCAGCAGCACTCATGCAGCCCCAGACCATGACACTCCCACCACCATGCTTGACTGTGTGAAAGACACACTTGTCTTTGTACTCCTCACCTGGTTGCTGCCACACATGCTTGACACCATCTGAACCAAATAAGTTCATCTTGGTCTCATTAGAGCACAGGACATGGTTCCAGTAAGCCATATCCTTAGTCTGATTGTATTCAGCAAACTGTTTGTGGGCTTTCTTGTGCATCATCTTTAGAAGAGGCTTCCTTCTGGGATGACAGCCATGTAAACCAACTTGATGCAGCGTGCAACATATGGTCTGAGCACTGACAGGCTGACCCCCCACCCCTTCAACCTCTGCAGCAATGCTGGCAGCACTCATACGTCTATTTCCAAAAGACACCCACTGGATATGACGCTGAGCATATGCACTCAACCACTTTGGTCGACCATGGCGAGGCATGTTCTGAGTGGAACCTACCCTGTTAAACCGCTGTATGGTCTTGGCCACCGTGCTGCAGCTCAGTTTCAGGGTCTTGGCAGTCTTCTTATAGCCTAGACCATCTTTATGTAGAACAACAATTCTTTTTTTCAGATCCTCAGAGAGTTCTTTGCCATGAGGTGCCATGTTGTACTTCCAGTGACCAGTATGAGAGAATGAGAGTGGCAAAACCAAATTTAACATACCTTCTCCCCATTCACACCTGAGACCTTGTAACACTAATGAGTCACATGACACCGGGGATGGAAAATGGCTAATTGGACCCAATTTGGACATTTTCACTTAGGGGTGTACTCGTTTTGTTGCCAGCGGTTTAGACATTAATGGCTGTGTGTTGAGTTATTTTCAGGGGACAGCAAATGTACACTGTTATACAAGCTGCACACTCACTACTTTACATTGTAGCAAAGTGTAATTTCTTCAGTGTTGTCACATAAAAAGATATAATAAAGTATATACAAAAATGTGTGGGGTATACTCACTTTTGTGAGATACTGTATTAGCAAATGTAAATAGCATAGGACACACACCCTTCCACGCCCCCTTAAAGGAGAGTTATACACAAAAATTATTGGTTAAACCCACAAGTGCTTTATTTTTACCACTACTTTTCCTTTATATTGGCTTTTGAAGATTACAATTGCAGCAATTTAGTAATTGGGTGAAAGATTTAGCACTAGGAAACACTTTTTGAAAGATAAAAGTGCATTTTATATAAAACTATACAGATTAGACCAAAATGAGGGAAAAATGAGGAGCAATGAGGGACAGAGGGACATTGTTCCAAATCAGGCACAGTCCCTCGAAATCAGGGACAGTTGGGAGCTATGGGGGATATTTCCTCACTTTGAAGAAATCTCTATTTCCTTCCTGGTGTGTCTCTGGGACAGGAAATTAAAGTGGTTGTCATCTTGTGACAACCACTTTAACCTACAGGTAAGCCTAGAATAAGGCTTACCTGTAGGTACCCTGCATATCTCCCAAACCTGTACGGTTCAGGAGATATGCAGTGTTGTAGCTGTGCCAACGTCATGTCTGCACATGCGCAGTGGAGAAAGAGCCTCAGTGCTGTTCCTCCACTGTGACCGTGCCGTGACTGGTGGCATGGTCGCCAGTCACAGTGCCAGAGTCGCGGCCCCGGAAGCAAGAGGAGCAGAAGATGGACGCTGCCAGCACAGGGGACATCGCTGGCTACGTTTGCAGGTAAGTGGCACATAACGGGCTACTATGCGATACATAGTAGCCCATTATGCTTCTAATTTACAGGGGAATATAGAGGAAAGTAAACCCAATCTGGGTTTACTTCCTCTTTAAGGAAATCTTTCTGACGCAAGAAAAACAGTAAACAAAAATCCCAAAAGGGGTTGTAACCCTTCCCTGCTCTATTTAAGATGTAAAAAGCTACCCAAAACTATGTTATCCCAAATAAATAAAAGTTTTGACTTTATATACAACATAAAATCATTACTGTCTATGACACTTTTTTTCTTACACATAGACGCTTTCTTTATTTTTACGATAAGCCATAACTTTGTTTCCCACCATCAGTAAATTGCTCTACAGTATATACAATGCTCTCTTTTATAATTATGCATATAATTTATATATTGGTTAGACCTTGTATTATATTACCAAGTAATTTAGGACAAACAACTCTCGGTTTTCCAGAGATAAGCTTTATTGCGACACTCCAGATGCAAAGCATGCAATTAAGAACAATGGTATTATATAATTATAAAGTGTAATTAGGTTAATAGGATCATCTTTTATTATTCTATTTACATTTTATTTTGGTTTCTGTATGTCTTTGTTTGGAATCTCTATATACTGTATTTTGTGCTCTGTCACTTCAGCTTTTATGAAAATGAACCCAGTGTTCAGGAAGTTGTATTTTTAATAGTTTTAGTTAGCCATTAGAATAGTGTTTCTCAACCAGGATTCTGTGGAACCCTAGGGTCCCCCCCAGAGGTTGCTAGGGGCCCTAGAGAAATGAAGAGTACCTAACTCCCATTAACCACTGATACAGTATAAATTATATTTTTATCTGTATGTAAGGGGGCAGTTTCCTCACTGGTCAACATTATAAAAATGTCCTTCTCTCACTGACCATTAATATAAGAGGTCATTCTCCTGTTGCTCAATGGGACCACTACACCAACTACCATTATAAGAAGGCACTTTTCCACTGACCACCAATGTAACAATCAATTTTCGCAGTTGGTGTTTCTTTTCTGGCCATTATTATTTGTTCTGTTTCATGATTATTACTGAAACATTTTTCCTCTAAAGCAGGGGAGTGTTAAAAAACGATCTGCTCTTGGTGACAAATATGCTACATTACATTACATTCTTTATTCTTTTATGCATTGTTATATTTACAGTTTACCGAAAATGCACAGTTTCTGCAAGCTAGAGAGGCAATAATAAAGCAGAGGTTTCCCAAGACATTATTTTTGTTTTTTAAATTGAGAAAGGCCGCTATAGAAGATATCATTTGGACAAAGTTTTTTGTCATCTGGTATATACGGTACTTCATTTATTTATTTTTTGTTTTCTTCATACCTTCTACATATCTAGTACAATCTCTGTACAATTTCCTATTTAGATTTCCTTTAACATGTCTCTAACATGATCTATACATCTTCCATACTTCTTTTGTTTTTTATTTATTTACTTCAT
>BLSH010194872.1:567861-580910 GCA_018402905.1 Glandirana rugosa
CGATGAAATTCCGTAGAAAGTGTGTCCCTAACAGGCATAGTTGTCTGAGGTGAACGAGTCTCGTTAGCTAAACAACTAGGGGTGACTCAACCGCCTACTGTCCACGACAGTCTAGGGGCGACAGGAAGTACCCTCTAGTCTACTTTTGCCTAGACGGACAAGTAAAAGTAGACTAGGGTAGACGGTCTGCCTACCTTTTATCCCAAAGGTAGGTAGACCTAAACCGCCGGGCCTAGCCTATTGCCGCCTACAGTCGCCTGTACAGTGGCGACCTTAGACAACGAGGTATTTCCACTTATCTCGCAAGCTAGTCCAGGCGGACTTTTTGCCTGCCTACCTGGACTAACATGTCGTACGCACTTTCCCCAGATTCCGGCCTCCTATTCAACTTTCGACAAAATCCTACGGACTGTCACTGTCTGGGTTTAGTTTAAATTTTTCAAAGGTCAAGTTATTTTACATCTTTGTGACTCGATAGTAAAGATCTTATAGTTATTATTATTATAGTCATTAGTTCTATTGATACCACCAACAATTATTTTTATAAAAAAGACTTTCGGGTTAATTTCATTTTTTTAATCTATAAGTTAGTCTGTTTGGTACATTCTTGAAAGTTACAGTATGAGCAGAGAGATGAAAGGACAATATGGTCAACGTGTTACGTAGATTTATTCTGACGCGTCAGGTTACTCTTGGTCTCAAACTGGTGTCTCGGTGAAGGAATAGATTATCTGGACCAGTCTTCCTGGAGTAGAGAAGGAAACGTGTTGTTCGGAAAAACTACTCGGACAATCCTTCCCACACTGATCTCTACATGATCTAGTCGACAAGAGTTGGAGTGATCTCCAAAGAACTCGTCACCCGTCACTGGAAACTTTTTAAATTTGATTTGGGTCTGTCACTGTCAGGCATCCTAAAACAGCTTTCAACTTATCCTCCGGCCTTAGACCCCTTTCACGCATGCTGTACAATCAGGTCCATCCGTCCGTTTTTCAGGCGGACCTGATCGAACGCTCTATTCACCTTTATGGAGCAACAGATTCCAGCGGTGACATGTCCGCTGACATCCGCCGTTATCCGATCCGGGCCGCCAAATCCAGATGGATGGAAACCCTATTTTCCATCCGTCTGGCAGATGGGATCAGATGAAAATGAACAGGCAGATCCGTTTTCATCTGATCTCCCATGAAGGACAGCGGGGATCTGACAGCACCTGTCATCCGCCAACTCAGTGGGGATCAACAAATCGATTGCTCTGAGCAAGTGGAGTCTGTTGATACGGACAATCCCTGTGTGAAAGATGCCTTAAAGTAGAATTTCAGGCAAAATCTGACCACTCTTGAAATGCTCTCTTCTCCCTCCTAACACCTAGTCTGACCTATGAAACAAAGACATATATACCTACCTATTTTCATGCTGCTCTGGTCTGGTCATGTAATCTCCCCTGTGTCAGCCAGGACTGACTGCAGGGGAGAGGAGAGAGCACTCTGACAACAGCTGGTAATGCCTGGGAGCATGACGTCACTCATAGGCTTCCATGCCAATCCTTTGTTGGCCCTCCCTCCTCTCTCTTGCAGCCTGCCTGGTTGACACAGGGGAGCCAGATCAAATGGCTGGACCGGAGCAGACTGAAAATAGTTAAGTGTAAACATCTTTCTTACACATGTTAGTTATGATAGGTGTTAGGATTTGGGAGTCAACAGTTTTAATGGCAGTTAGGTTGAGACTAGAAATCTACTTTAACTTTTCTCTCTCCTTAGCGACCTTATTACACTCCTCACCTACGGCAACCCAAGCCTACGTAGATCCTCTGTAGCATTTTATTCTTCTCCCTGACCTATCTCTTCCCAGATGCTTTCTCTCTACTTTCCTAACTGCTACCTATAATATTCATCTCCTGCAACCTGTGTCCACTTGTAATGAAAGTGACATTCTCTTCTTGGAACACATCTCAGCTACTTCTTAATTTTTGACAGTCCATTATTTAAAGCAGTTGTTCACCCAAAGAAAGAAAAATTAAATGTCAGCAGCTACAAAACCTGTAGCTGCAAACTTTTAATTAAAGGACACTTATCTGTCCAAGGATCCAGCGCTGCCCTCACCTAAGCTGGTTGTCCACTGGTCTTTGGGTCCCCAGTGCCGGCATGTTAACTGTGGTCAGCCGGCTATGACTCCCTTCAGCTTCACAGCCAGTTGCCCACTGCTCATGTGCGAGCCTTGCTGAGCTCTGTGAATGGTCCAGCAGCCTCCTGTGGCGGGGAGGGGTAGAGGAGAACTTCCGATGGATCCACTGATCTGACTGGAGGTGGGAGCGGGTACCTGTCAAAACCAGGTACCCGCTCCCCCACCCAAAAAGTAACTGTCCAAAGGGGGTAGAGGAGGGGGGGTGGAGGCGGAAAAGCGAAACGTACCCTTTTGGGTGAAGTTCCCCTTTAAGACACTCCAAAGACATGCTGGTAGGTTAATTAGATCCTGTCTAAATTGGCCCTAGTATATGAATGTGAGTTAGGGACCTTAGATTGTAAGCTCCTTGAGGGTAGGGACTGATGTAAATGTATAATATATGTGTAAAGCGCTGCGTAAATTGACGGCGCCATATTAGATATATTAGCACCTGAAATAAATAAATAAAATACACTTCATTACACCCCTCTCCTCTTACAAGCTATGTCTGTTCCTTCACAACATACCATCCCTCTCCCTGGCACACCTATGAATTCCTCATCAGGTCCTTGCTCTCAGCTCTCCTGGCTGCTCCACTATACTCCTTACCTTCCGCCAACTGTATCTATCTCACCTTCATAACATCTCATATCTATCTCTAGCAAATCCTTTCCTTTCTGTACAGACACAGTCACTGTTCCTTTATTGACAGGCATGCAGCAGCAGGTAAGTGGTCTAGATGCACAGACTCTGCTTGTGATCTATGAGCCCTAAATGATCTGGGTGCAATCGTTCCCTCCTGCTCTCAGCTATTAACACTACATACCAGAAAATGCATTATACCTGTTGCTGTTAATGTGTGGATATTGAACTCACAGGACAGTAGATTAAAAATATGATGGCTGCTGTTTTTGCAGTCACTGTATGACTTTCAATTGTAAACTGCATAAATGGGGCACATATGATCATATAGATATGAACTGTATATCCTCTGGTGTAAAAAAGGAACATTTATTTTCATGATTTTTATTCTCAATTTCTTGCAGGATGCCCCATACCTACTGTTCGTAAATGTCAATATGAACAGAACCAATGTCAAGACGATTACCAATGTGGTGGACCTGAGAAGTGCTGTAACAATGGGTGTTTCAGCCTATGCACTATTGGTGGTAAGATTTCTCAATATAATAAAATGGGGGAAAAAATGTTTTTTGGATAGAATGGGGAAGAGTTAGAAGCTTTGCCAGGTTTCACTACCATCTTTATCAATAATATAGAGAGGCTCCTCACTTTCCACTCTACACTCCATTGTAACTAAATTGGACGATGGCACCTTTACTAGGGTTGGTGGCTGTATCTGTACATCCCTCCTGTTTAGGTTGGTGCATGAACAAAGCCGCTGCTCCCACTGTCCTTAGATAGCGCAGCACATAGGCTAAATGCACAGTGCTGACTGGAGAAGCTATGTACCATGTGATCACTGTGATGACCAATCACAGTGAACACCAATGTAAAGAATAGTAGTGGTAGTGTTCGTGTTGCTGAGCCCGGCCCTCCTTCTTAAGCCCCATACACATGGTACAACGGTTGTACAATAACGGTCATACAACCAGCTTGTTGTACGATCATCCGATTGTTAGTATGCGCGATTACAACAGCCGTTGTATAACGGTTGTACAGCTGAAGTTGGATGAGCAGACTAGAAAACTTTGGTTGTGTACAGAGAAGTTGGTCCAACAAAGTTGTACGTGCAAAACAGGCATGCTCAGAAGTCAGGAACGCCCAGAAGTGTCCGTTCTGGGAAACTTATGTTCCTAATTCACAAATCACATGCACCTGAACTTCCTCATTATAGGCTCGTAGCACGTCACCACAATTAGTTCATGTCAGTACGCGAGACACAACAGCCAATGTCCAACTTGGTCCAAAGTTGGACGTTCGGTTGTACAACCATTGCACCCGTGTGTAGGAGGCTTTACAGCAGAGGAAAGGAAGTACAAAGAATGTATTGAATTAATGAATGGTTTAAAATGCCACTGATTATCAATTACTGTGGGATTGCTTTTTGGGCATAATGCCACTGACCAACAAGCTAACCACCACTGATGAAGGGTGGGTGGTTTTAAAATTCCACTCACCACCAATGATTATGGGATTATTTTGGAGAGGGGAGTTTAATTGACACTGACTGCAATTAATTGCAGATTTTTTTTGGGGGGGGGGGGGGGGCGAGTTAAAGTGTTTTGGGCTTATCCATGACATCTATCTATTGTACACAATGAAATTTCAGTGCAATGAAATGTAATCTTCCCGGGAACATTCATCTACTAATAACAGAAGACTTGTACTTAACTTTAGAGGGTGACTTTTAAGGGCTAAAACACACCTTCATTTTTTAACCCCCTCAATACCAGCATTTTTCTTTATTTCCAGAAAAATGTGGCAAAAATGAGATCAGGTTGTCCACTTTCCAAATAGGAAATCATTTTCGGGAAGTTCGTGCTGCATTTATATTTGATACGTTCTTATACAAGAAACTAAGGGAAATAAAGTTCTTTTTTCAACATGTATAGGTCTGTTTCCTTTTTTATAGTAAAAAAATAAAAACTCCAGTGGAGATTTAATACCACCAGAAGAAAGCTTTTTGTGTCTAAAAAAATGATATAAAATTAATTTGGGTAGAGTATTACAGGATCGAGTAATTGTCAAAGTATCAGTGATGAAGGGGGTGTAACATGCCGGTCCTGAAGTGGTTAAAATGTATCTAAAGTCAAAACTTTTTTCTGCTTTTCTTTTCCGTTTTAAATATAGTAGGAAAGGATTAGAACTCCTATCAAATTATTATTATTTTTTTCATTGTTATTTTTTATTTTTGCTGCCTCTATTCTTTTAGGCTTGGCTCTCACATGGTTTCAGATGCAATTTGAGTTGCACAGAATCATTGACAATGGAGATCACATTGTTTTCAATAGTGCCCGTTCACAGCAATGCAACACAGAATGGCTTGATTTTGGAAAAGGGGCCCTGTACTACATTGATGTGATTCCAGTGTGACATTGGCCCCATGGAATATGCAAACTACATCCAAAAATGCAACCAAGTTGCAGTACATAATCACACTCAAAATTGGATCAATATCAGATTGCAGTAGTGTGAACCTAGCCAATAGGAGATCTCCCTTCCTGTCATGTGGAACCAATAGGAAATAAAAAAAAAAAATTTCCAAAGTGAGGATAATTCCAGCTGCGACCTGAACAGGTGTCCCCATTGGAAGATTTTCCTTCCCTTTGATAGATTTCATTCATGTCTATGCCCAGCCATGCACTGCATGTACATACATGTCTGCATTTTACGGCAGTTCATCACACTGCACCTTCCAGCTGAGTTGCAGTGTGAATGAAGCACATAGAAAACAATTTGATTTTTATGTTTCCTAGTGTTGACTGGTTTTTATCTAGTGTGGAAAAATGCCAGTCACTGCACTATGTGTTTATGAGCCCCGAAAAATCTTATAGTTGTCTCATTTTAACTTCTTCAGATCCGCGCTATAGCCGATTGACGGCTACAGCGCGGATCTCCTTTGCTGAGAGGCCGTTAATAGACGTCCTCCCCTTTTGCTCATGCTGGGCGCGCACGCGTCGCTGCACGCCACGTGAGCGTGCCCTCGGGTCGGGTGGACTCGGTGTCCACCGGAGACTCGCGATCCCTGCACAGAGAGCCAGAACGGGGAACCGCCAATGTAAACACGGTGGTTCCCCGCTCTGTGAGGGGGGCATGACAGATCTACTGATCCCTGTGATCGGAATCAGTTAGATCTGTTATGTCCCTGGCAGCCCAACCCCCATACAGTTAGAACACATACAGGGAACACATTTAACCCCTTCACCGCCCCCTTAGAGTTAACCCCTTCCCTGCCAATGACATTTATACAGTAATCAGTGTTTATTTTTAGATCTGATCGCTGTATAAATGTCATTGGTCCCAAAAAAGTGTCAAAAACGTCAGACATGTCCGCCACAATATCGTAGTCCCGATAAAAACGCAGATTGCCGCCATTACCAGTAAAAAAATAAATAAAAAAAACGCCATAAACCAATGTCCATAGTTTGTAGGCCTTATAACTTTTGCACAACCCAATCAATATACGCAGATTGCGATTTTTTTTACCAAAAATATGTAGAAGAATATATATCAGTCTAATCTGATGAATAATTTTGTTTTTTTATTTTTTATTTTTGGATATTTATTATAGTAAAAAGTAAAAAATATTGTTCTTTTTTCGAAATCGTCGCTTTTTGTTTGTTCATAGCGCAAAAAGTAAAAACCACAGAGGTGATCAAATACCACCAAAAGAAAGCTCTATTTGTGGAAAAAAAAGGACGTCAATTTTGTTTGGGTACAACGATGCACAACCGCGCAATTGTCATTCAAAGAGTGACAGCGCTGAAAACTGAAAATTGGTCCGGGCAGGAGGGGGGTTTAAGTGCCCACTAAGCAAGTGGTTAAAGCAGCCTTTAATGCGCCTTAATGCTATAAAATGAATGTGCATTTTGGGTGTCTTAGAAACGCGTTGCACATGAGTTCATGTCACATCAATGTCTCCTCAATGCCCTATGAGATATTATTTCTTTCAATGTTAGTGGTCACTTTTGATGCTTTGCAACCGCACCATAAAAGTGCCTATGATGTTTACAACGCATTTGTAGAACATTTCAGTAGACGTGAATTTGCAATTCATCAACATTGCTGATCTCTGCAGAGAGCGTTATATTTGCCTCGGTGCGACACATAGCAACACTCACGCTGCCTTGTGTACACCTCCATCTGCTCCTTGTTTTAACAATTTTGAGTGCCGTTGATAGGTGGCTGGGCAGCCGTAAAAATGCAATCTAACTGCTTATTTTTAATGTCTGTGTGAATGAGTCCCAACCTTTCACTGTTTCCAAAACTAACAAAACCTTTTTTTTGCATTTACATAAACTTTAAAGCTTATCTTTGGGCAGGGATGTGCCAGCAATTTATGGTATAATGACCTTAACCCAACCCCAATTTATAGTTGCCCATCTCCAGAGACACTCAAAAGACAAAAAGCTATAGCTGTAATAAAATAGAACACAAATCTTTAAGTGGTTTGAATGTTATTTTGTAGACTTCACCCTATTAAAGCATTACTGAACCCTACATTTTAATTTTATCCTACAGGTAAGCTTATAATAAGGCTTACCTGTAGGTTAAATGAATACCTCCTAAACGTGCACCGTTTAGGAGATATTCACTTGGTTGGCAGCCTTTCCTTTAGAGCTCTTTGCTGTGGTCCTGACTCCTGCGCATGTGACGTCATTGCGGCTCGGCCATTCAAGCGCCCACAGTCCGTGAACCTGGAAGCAAGACCGGTTGGAGATGGAAGCCTCTGCAGCTGTGACAGCGCACCACTGGATGGCTTAGTTTCAAGGTTAAGCCTGGTACACACCAGCAGTGAGCTGAACGGAAAAAACTTGACAGCTCAGATCGGAGCTGCTGTACTAACAATCAGATGTTAGTACAGCAATCTCCCCTGCTAAGCTATTGTGTTCTGACAGGGGGGTGGAGTTGTGGATAGAGATAGCCAGGAGACAGGCAGCACTCACAACATGAAGAGTTTTTTTCGTAATCTTATATTAAGCTGTCAAAAATAACTATTGTTTGGATTGTTATCACAATGCTGATGTTAATAAATGAAAATGTATGTTGTGACCATAGATCTCCGTTAAATATACCAAACAGGGTATTGTAGTCTTATACATAATACATGGTCTCTGTAACACAGATATTTCTTTTCTTTCTTTATCTCCAGGAGTGTTTGGAAGCATCTCAAGCTATTCTAATCCATTTAGCTGGGCTATGTTTGGTCCATTTCAAAAGTAGTATATCAAAGTATTCTTCATGCTTGGGAATGACTGTTGTTCCATTTGCCAACATATGTCATATAAACACAATTCACTAAATTCCGTTTATCGTCAGCTACCTTTCAACTGCTGGACTAAAACCATAAACTCATTGGTCCTGAAAGATGCTTTCCCTTTCATTACATGAAGACCATACCTGTTCAGTACACTTCAAGGGCTATCATCTCCTATGGCTGGAAATAAAAAAAATGTTTATTTCATCAAAAGTAATGCACTGCCTTGAAAAGACCAGTCAATAAATGTACAAATAAAGAATTTATTATATATGCTTGTCTCATGTGATTGATTGATTGCTCAATCAGTAATGACCATATCATGTGTAGCCAATGAGCATTTTTTTTACCTTAAAGTGGAACTTCACTCTTTCAATCAGCATAGGGTTTTAATCATTATGCTGCTAGCATAGTAAATAGATAGTAAAATATGTCATATTTACTTGTTTTAAACCTTTTTTTTTTTTTTTTACATTTCTTCAGTTACTTCCTGGTTTCCAGGCCTAGGCAAATGATGGCATGCATCCCAAAAGTTTTCAGGAAGGGAAGAATGTTTTTTTTCAGCTAAATCACCCTCCTTTCCGCATGCCTGAGCTAAAGGCAGATGGATCCCAAGACGCAAATGCTACATGAATTATCTGCCCTTACTCAAGATGGCCACAGCCTAGGGGGGTTTTTCAAAGTGATTTCTCAGCAAAATAAAGCAGAGACATGGATGGATGGATGAGTTTGCTTTGAACATTAAAAAGAAATTAACCACTTGACACCCTACCGGAACCCTGTACCCCTGTACGTGGTTTATCATGTTATCAGCTGTGTCCAATCACAGGTCATTATCACATGTAAACATCGGCATTTCCTTTCCTCAGCGATGTCACTGTGAAAGGAAAGGAAAGCCGATAACCTGCTATCCTGTGACAGGGGATGTTTACACTGATAATCAGGTCACTGATCATCAGTAGGGATGAACCAAATACCCCCCCGCGAACAGGCAAAAAGTTATGGCGAACATGCAAACCCCATGAAAGTCTATGGGACACGAACATGAAAAATCAAAAGTGCTCATTTTAAAAGCTTATATGCAAGTTATTGCCATAAAAAGTGTATGGGGACCTGGGTCCTGCCCTAGGGAACATGCATCAATGCAAAAAAAGTTTTTAAAACAATGTTTTCTTCAGGAGCAGTGACTTTAACCACTTGTCGACCGTGTAATGTAGTTACACGGCCGCAAGTGGCACCCTTTGTTCTGGGAGGGCGTATAATAACGTCCTCCCAGAATCTCGCGCCCCCTGGGGCGCGCACCTAGGAGCTTCCATGACCACCGGGTCTATGAGACCCGGCGCATCACGGTAAATGGCCGCTTGGAGCGGCCGTTTATCACGTGATCGCTCCGTCAAATGACGGAGCATCACATGTAAACAAGCCGGCGGAAGTGCCGGCTTGTCTCTCCCCTCTCCGCACCGATCGGTGCAGTGTGACAGGAGAGGGGGGAGAGAGAGTAGATGCAGCGGTGCTGTGGGCAGGATCTGAAGTGCCCACAGCAACGCTGTGTACCAGGCAGGGACCCCCACCCAGCTTCACCCATGCCCATGCCCTCATCCATGCCCACCCATCTGTGTGCACCCGTGCTCACTCATCCATCACCCATGCTCACCCATCCGTGCTCACTCATCTGTCACCCATGCATCCGTGCTCACGCATCTGTCACCCATGCATCCGTGCTCACCCATCCGTGCTCACCAATCCAATCATGCTCACCCATGCAGCCTCATCCGTGCTCACCCATCCAGCCTCATTCGTGTTCACCAATGCATTCGTGTTGACCCATGCATCCGTGCTCCGCCATCCATCCGTGCTCACCCTTGCATACGTGCTCACTAATGCACTCATGTTCACCCATGCATCCATGCTCAGCCATGCATCCGTGCTCTGCCATCCATCTGTGCTCACCCATGCATACATGCTCACCCATGAATCCGTGCTCCGCCATCCATCTATGCTCACCCATGCATCTGTGCTCACCAATCCAGTCATGCTCACCCATGCAGCCTCATCCATGCTCACCAATCCAGCCGTGCTCACCCATCCAGCCTCATCCGTGTTCACCTATGCATCTATGCTCCGCCATCCATCCGTTCTCCGCCATCCATCCGTGCTCCGCCATCCATCCGTGCTCCCCCATCCATCCGTGCTCAGCCATCCATCCATGCTCAGCCATCCCTCCGTACTCACCCATGCATGCATGCTCACCAATGCATCCATGCTCACCCATCCATCCGTGCGCAGTCATCCCCACCTATGGCTTATTCACCCCCATTCGTGCTCATTTATGCCTCATTCATGTTCATCCATACCACATCAGTTCTCATCAATGACACATCCATGCCACTACAGCACCCATCAGTGCCACTACAGCGCCCATCAGTGCCACCACAGTGCCTCACAATAATGTAATAGGTAGTCAAATTAGATTTGAAATGTATGCCCCTAGAACGCCTGATGGTGCACCCTGCATGTTGGGCCTCTGTATGTGGCCAGGCTGTGTAAAAGTGTCACTCATGTGGTATTCCCATACTCAGGACGAGTAGCAGAATATATTTTAGGGTGTAATTTTTGCTAGGTACATGCTGTGTGTTAGAAATATTGTATAAATGGACAACCTTGTGTAAAAAAAAAAAAAATGCGTTTTCATTTTCTTTCCACATTTTCCAAAAACTTGTGGAAAAAATTAACCGTTCAAAAGACTCATTATGCCTCATAGAATATACGTTGGGGTGTTTACTTTCCAAAATGGGGTCATTTTTTGGGCGTTTCCATTGCCCTGGTGCTCCAGGACCTTCAAAAGTGCAAGAGGTAGTCAGGAAATTATATGTGTAATTTATGTCCTTAGAACGCCTGATTGGCGCTCCCTACATGTTAGGCCTCTGTATGAGGCCAGGCTGTGTAAAAGTCTCACACATGTGGTATCACCATACTCGGGACGAGTAGCAAAATATGTTTTGGGGTGTAATTGGTGGTATGCATATGCTGGGTGTGAGAAATAATCTGTTAATATGACAATTTTGTGAAAAAAAAAACTGAAAAAAAAAATCTTCATTTTGCAAAGAATTGTGGGAAAAAATGACAACTTCAAAAAACTTGCCATGCCTCTTACTAAATACGTTGGACTGTCTACTTTCCAAAAAGGGGTAATTTGGGGGGTATTTGTACTTTTCTGTCTTGTTAGAGCCTCAAGAAAAGAGATAGGCCGTCAGTGCATCAGGTGTGATCAATATTCAGTGATTGGCACCATAGCTTGTAGACTCTATGGGTCCTTTCACACATACAGACCGTTCATTTCATCCGTTCAGTCACGTCAAAACGGATGAAGTATCCATCAGTTTTTCATCCGTTTTTCATCCGTGCTCATCAGTTTTTCATCAGTTTTTCATCAGTTTACATCAGTTTACATCAGTTTACATCAGTTTTTCATCAGTTTACATCAGTTTTTCATCAGTTTTTTCATCCGTGGTCATCAGTTTTTCATCAGTTTTTTTTTTACATTCACTACCAATGCAAAAAGGGATGAAAAACTGACCGTTCGTCAGTTTACATCCGTTTTTCGTCCGATCCGTTTTTTTGACGGATGAAAAATAGGACTTTCATCCGTTCAAAAAAACGGATGCTGACAGAAACTGATGAAAACTGATGAAAATAGCTGATCATCAGTTGTCGTCAGTTTTTCCATAGAGTTGCATTAATGTCCGTTTTTCATCCGTCAACGGATGGATGAAAAACGGACAAACGGTCCGTGTGTGTGAAAGGACCCTATAACTTTCACAAAGACCAAATAATATACACTAATTTGGGTTATTTTTACCAAAGATATATAGCAGTATAAATCTTGGGCAAAATTTATGAAGAAAAGTTGCTAATTTGCAAAATGTTATAACAGAAATAAAGAAAAATGCATTTTTTTACAAAATTTTCGAAAGCTCTGTTTGTGTGAAAAAAAGGACGAAAATTTCATATGGGTACAGTGTTGCATGAGTGAGTAATTGTCATTCAAAATGTGAGAGCACTGAAAGCTGAAAATTGGTCTGGTTAGGAAGGAGGTTTAAGTGCCCAGTGGTCAAGTGGTTAATAATGCTTAAAGTGAAACAATAAAAATGAAATATTCCTTTAAATATCGTACCTGGGGGGTCCCCTTATTCTGCCTATAAAGTAGCGCATCTGTGCAATGTGTAGAACTGTGCCGCAGCAAAATGTCATTTAATTTCGCGGCTGTAATATATTGCCAGCTCCCGGAAATATATATAAAAATTCAATTTAAAAAAGGTGTGCGGTCCCCCCCCCCCCCCCAGTCCATACCAGGACCTTCAGGTCTGCTTTGTGAATGGGTACCCTACCCATTAACCAAAAAAGTGTTAAAAAAAGTAAAAACGACAGGAGACAGTTTTGGACAATTCCTTTATTAAACCCCCCCTTCTGACATCACATCACTTCAGGTGGGGCGGGGTCACTCTGTTACGTCACTGGATGGCCCCACCCTTGCCTGTATAAGAGCTGTCAAACCAAAGGTAGCCCATTCGGCGAGTCGCCTATGAAAGAGGAGTGATTGATGATGGATGGACCATAAAGCACCCTCCCCATGTTGAGGGCATGTGGCCTAGTATGGTTCAGGAGGGGGGACTCCGCTCGCTTGTCTCCTCCCTATCCTGACCTGCCAGGTTGCATGCTCGAATAAGGGTCTAGTATGGATTTTGTGGGGGACCCCCACTCCATTTCTTTTTTTTAATTTTGGTGTGGGGTTCCCCTTAAAATCCATACCAGACCTGAAGGGCCTGGTAAGGGCTATGGGGGGACCCCATGCAATTGTTTTTAAAAAGTTTGGCGTGGAGTTCCCCTTAAAATCTATGCCAGACCCTTATCCAAACATGTACTGTATATATAGTCTACACTGAATGCA
>BLSH010194872.1:587067-613613 GCA_018402905.1 Glandirana rugosa
GCCCCCCCCCCCCCCCCAATCATCCTACTACCACCCTCTTTCCCCTCCACAATACATCCCCCCACCCTCATATGGCAACCCATCTATGGCTAACCACACACTATACAATCTGATTGTACAATCCTCTTTTAGATTTATTAACTCCAGCTAAAACTTTAACCGGTTACAGCAACAGTTTTTTTTTCCATTTGGAATAAAGGTTTTACATAAATAAGAGCTGATCATTCTAAGCACCCCTGTTAGTGGTAAATGGTTTGTCTCTTTCCTCTAACTGCTACATCTGCAGGATAGGTTGCTCTGTTAAAAAACAACAGAGTCACCAGAGAGCAGTATACAGAGCCGCCATTTAGGGTATACAGAGCCACCATATAGAAGTATACAAAACCACCAGATAGGAGTATACAGAGCCCCAGATAGGAGTATACAGAGCCCCAGATAGGGGTATACAGAGCCACCAGATAGGGTATACAGAGCCACTAGAGAGCAGTATACAGAGCCACCAGATAGGAGTATACAGAGCCACCAGAGAGCAGTATACAGAGCCACCAGATAGCAGTATACAGAGTCACCAGAGAGCAGTATACAGAGTCACCATATATCAGTATACAGAGTCACCAGAGAGCAGTATACAGAGCCACCAGATAGGACTATACAGAGCCACCAGATAGGAGTAGACAGAGCCACCATATAAGAGTATACAGAGCCCCAGATAGGAGTATACAGAGCCACCAGATAGGGTATACAGAGCCATCAGAGAGCAGTATACAGAGCCCCAGAAAGCAGTTTACAGAGCCACCAGAGAGCAGTATACAGAGCCACCAGATAGGAGTATACACAGCCCCAGATAGCAGTATACAGAGCCCCAGATAGGAGTATACAGAGTCACCAAAGAGCAGTATACAGAGCCACCAGATAGAAGTATACAGAGTCACCAGAGAGCAGTATACAGAGTCACCAGAGAGCAGTATATAGAGCCACCAGATAGGAGTATACAGAGCCACCAGATAGGATTATACATAGCCACCAGATAGGGTATACAGAGCCATCAGAGAGCAGTATACAGAGCCCCAGATAGCAGTATACAGAGCCACCAGATAGCAGTATACAGAGTCACAAGAGAGCAGTATATAGAGTCACCAGAGAGCGGTATGCAGCACTACCCCCCCCCCCCCGCCTCCGCACTGACCTGACACCATGCACCCCCAGCACTTACTGTGTGCGGAGTGGAGAGGATCCTCCTGTCTCCTCCATAGCGGCAGCGCTGTGTGGAGAGGGCGGATGGAGGTGTCCGCTCCTCATGTTTCCTCCTCCTTGCCAAAGCTCCTAAGCATCCAATAGGATTGCCTGGCGCTTTGGCCACCGACCTGCCTCCTGATTGGCGGGGAGGCACTGCAGTGTGAAAATAGCGAAAATTTATTTGCTATGGTCACACATTTGGATGGGATTGGGGCACACTCTCTGTGCCCCGTGCCCACCCTTTTTTGAAGCCTATTATAGCTAGGTAAAACTGGCACCAGCATAAGCACTTGGTGAGGGATGCCTGGGTTTGGCGCCCCCCCTGGCGTGGCGTTGTAAGGCAGCTGCCTTATGCTGGTGCTGGCCCTGCTGATCAGCACTTGCAGCCATTGGCTGCAAGTGCTGATCGAATTCTGGTTTTCAAGCAGGACTGTTCAACAGAAGTCAGACATTAGTATTAGAAAGATTGTTTCGCTAACTCAAAAGTGCATAACACCGTGCTTAATCCCACCTTTGCCTCATGGTTGGGACTAGCAGGGCAAAGGTAGTGAATGAGATTCTTGAACTTGGCTGTCTAACCATTCAGTCCGGTTGTGGATGCCACGGAGCTCTGGGAACAGAGAAGGATGGAATCTTTAGACCCTGCAGAGGGCTATATCTGCCAGCGATATTGACCCTTACTAAAGATAGTGGGTCTGCGTTTCTGGTAAGGGATATTTACCCCTTTTATCACTGGAGGTGTCTGCGTGATCTTTGGTGGTGGAAGATTGGAGTGAATTTGTTCCTTCTTCTAATTTTCACTGAACTTTGGATGTTTTTTCTACTTATTTTTATATATTATTTTTTCACTGAACGTTTATACGTTCTTTCTAAACACTAATATTGGGACTATTAATTTTTATTCTATATTTTTTTGTATTTTTTATTCCCTCTTTTTTCAATATATGTCTTCACAGTATTGATTTATGTATTCACAAAACTGTATTTCACATGCGTTTATGCTAAGTATGTTTTAATGTCCCTACCTAGGGGTTCACTCTGATTGGTTGGGGATTTAATTGTGTTTATGCATTTATTTAGTGTAATTCACCTTGCACTTTAAGATTATGGTTGTTCCCCCATCTAAGGTTTTTTATTAGTTTGGGATTAAGCACGGTGTTATGCACTTTTGAGTTAGCGCAACAATCTTTCTAATACTGATACCTTTATGGTGAAATATCGCACCTTTCATTTTTGCAGCTATTGTTAGACTTACCTTTCTCTTAGCGCGGTAATTTTTGTATATTTGTAAGAAGTCAGACATTAGACTGGCTTTTATCGAACAGACAGCTGTAGCATGGACCAAAAGTCACCAGGAATCAAAAATTCAGGGGGTACTGGACGAATTTCCCTTTTAACGTGAAGCCCAACTCCTTGAAACTTTAAAATTTGCCTTTGCAGTGGGGCTTCACCCGCACTGCAAAAGTTGACTCCTTGTTTTATCTAAGAGAGAGTAGAAGAGATTTTACTTACCTGATCCTCCGCTCCCTCATGCATTGGCCGAGGACTCTTCCTTGGTGTCATCACATTTAATGCATGGAGCATGGACCCTGCATTGTTCTCGATAATGTCGAGACCTTAGACTTGGCCAGCAGTTGGAGCATAGTAGAGAAAATACTGTGGGGACCTTTTTAGCAGCAAGGAGGATCAGGTAAGTAAATCTTCTTTTCTATGTGCCCTAGACCTAAACGATCAGTTAACCCTTGCAGTGTAGGCATAGTGTGAGATCACTTTAAGGTTTGCCAAAGTTGGATTTTATGCCTTCTATCTGCCCTTTAGCACCTATTTAGTTTTACATGTAGGTATTGATATACTGATACCGTAAATTAAAGCCACATTCACACCTGCATTTTTGACCAACAGTATGAAGATGAGAGAAAATGAGCAGAGGGTGCCGGTGCAGCTAATTGCCGGGATACCCCCTGATTTTCTTGCATCTACACACTGTTGGGCAAAAACACAGGTGTGAATGAGGCCTTACACAGCACTTTACATACTATTCATTCATATCAGTCCCTGTACTCAAGGAGCTTGCAGTCTAAGGTTCTTATCTCACATACTAGGGCCAAATTTACCCACCAGCATACATATGCTCACACTGCTCAAAGATGAGTCGGCTCAAACGGCATGATCTCCTCTTGCAAGGTGCTCGTCCAGTCACAACTGTAGCAATGAAGGAAAAAGAAATCCATATGGCTGCACTCCCAAATCCAAAATGCTTTAATTAGCATAAAATCATTAAGAGCACAACATGTACAAGCAGGGGAGAGAAGGCTAATACGTTTCACACATAAACTGTGCGTTATCAAAGCTTTGTGAGGCTTTAATCAAGCAAAGTATATGCGTGAAACACGCATATTTTCATGTACTAAAAGTCGCTCTTCAAGTCGGACTGGTAGTTTAAATCATATTCTGATTTCTCCTGTATTGAATACAGGTTGTGTTGGTGCTATACTGTATAAATCCTTATTAATAATTATAATAATAAGTGTACAACATGTTGGTATGCTGATATATATATATATATATTGGTATGCTGATATATATATATACTGTATTTTTCACACCATAAGACGCACTTTTGTCTTTGCGTCTTATGGTGCAAATATAGGAATCCAACTGCCGCACCCCCATCGCCGCCGGGAGCCACATTAGACACCCATGAGTGCCACTGTGTCACTCAGACACAGTGAGAAGACAGAGCAGCCCCAACGGCGGAATGGAGTACTGCAGCAGCGGCTGCTCGAGCTGCTCTGTCTTCTGACTGACAGGTGTATGTGTGATGACATCATCTCAGCGCAGCGGGCACCGGGAAATTCAAATCTGTGTCCCTTACAGCTCTGTGTCCTAAGGCACAGGTCAGGCTGCATTTCATTGATATTGGTAAGGCATTCATGGGCACTGGTATATGGCTGTATTTCATGGGACTGGTGTATGGCTGTATTTCATGGGACTGGTATATGGCTGTATTTCATGGAACTGGTCTGGTATATGGCTGCATTTCATGGGACTGGTTGGCACTGGTATATGGCTGTATTTCATGGGACTGGTATATGGCTGTATTTCGTGGAACTGGTGTATGGCTGTATTTCATCACTGGTATATGGCTGCATTTCATGGGACTGGTATATGGCTGTATTTCGTGGAACTGGTTGGCACTGGTATATGGCTGCATTTCATGGGACTGGTATATGGCTGTATTTCGTGGAACTGGTTGGCACTGGTATATGGCTGCATTTCATGGGACTGGTATATGGCTGTATTTCATGGGACTAGTCTGTTATATGGCTGTATTTCATGGGACTGGTTAACACTGGTATATGGCTGTATTTCATGGGACTGGTTGACACTGGTATATGGCTGTATTTCATGGGACTGGTTGGCACTGGTATATGGCTGTATTTCATTGGCACTGGTAAATATTTTAGAACACCATTTGGTTCAGAATATTTTTTTTTCTTGTTTTCCTCCTCTAAGGCTCCATGCACACGGGACACTTTTCAACAACGTCTAAAATGTCAGTTTTGCCGGGTCTTGCATGCCGCGTTTGGCGGCGTTTTGCCACATTTGCATCTAGGAGCATTTTTTTTTTTATAGAAATGCCTGTAAATGAAAGCTCCTAGACACGAGTTACTGCGCTTAGGTGAGTTTACAAGCTGTTACAGGCATTTGGCGTTTCAAATGCCTCTGAACTTCCATCTGAACACATTTTTTTGCTTTCCAAGAAATGCCTCTAAACTCAACTGCCTGAAAACGACCTTAACCACTTTAATACCAGGCATTTAAAACACTTCCCGCCTGGCCAATTTTCAGCTTTCAGTGATGTTGCGCTTTGAATGACAATTGCGTGGTCATGCGACGCTGTACCCAAACAAAATTTTTATCATTTTGTTCTCACAAATAGAGCTTTCTTTTGGTGGTATTTGATCACCCCTGCAGTTTTTATTTTTTGCACTACAAATAAAAAAAGACTGAAAATTTTGAAAAAAAAAAGTTTTTCTCTGATTCTGTCACAAAACTTTGTATAAGTAAACTTTCTCCTTCACTGATGGGCACTGATGTAGCTACACTGATGGACACTGATGAGGTTACACTGATGGGCACTGATGAGGCAGTACAGATTGGCACTGATGAGGTGGCACTGATAAGGTGGCACTGATGATGGGGCACATATATGCAGCACTGATGGGCGCTGATAGGTGGCACTAATAAGCAGCACTGACGGACACTGATAGGTGGCACTGATATGCGGCACTGATAGACATTCATAGGCGGCACTGATGGGCACTGATAGGTGGCACTGGGCACTGATGGGGACTGATAGGTGGCACTTCTGGTCACTGATACGTGGCACTGGTGGGCACTGATAGGTGGCACAAGTGGGCACTGATAGGCAGCACTGGTGGGCACTGGTACATGGCACTGGTGGGCACTGGTGCATATAGCACTGTTAGGGATGGCCATCCTTACAGTGCACTGTAAGCCCCTTACCTGGTGGTCTAGTGTGGGCTCCCTGATGGTCCCTGAGCGGCCTCCAGATCTTCTCCCTGGTAGTCAATGGGTGGCCTCCTTATGCTGTCCCTGGGGGGGGGGGGCTCCCTGGTGGCCCTGGTAGGCTCTCTGGTGGTCCAGTGGGGTGATCCTGAGAGGGGCTACACTGATAAATGTTCAGTGCAGCCCTCCCGGTCAGGAGAGCAGCCGATCGACTTTCCACTGCTCAGGTCTGCAGGCACAAGAATATACATACTGTATTTTTCACTCCATAAGACGCACCTGACCATTAGGCCTCATGTACACTGAGGCTGGTAAACGGACATTTAAAGGCATTTGGGGATTTTTTTTCAGCTGTCCCTGAACTCATCTAATGCTATCTCATCAGTCCATGTACACAGTGCCGTCACTTTCCGCCCGGCCTATTGACAAATGACGGCCGGGCGGTAGCTTCATTATCCTGACTGGGCGTCTATTGACGTCCTCAGGATAACCCGCGATCGGCCTGCAGGGGACTAAGTTATAGTAATATGATTCTCTAAACCGTGGTGACCTGATAATGCGTTCGCAAAAAATGGCAATACAAGCAAAACATGGGCCACAAATAGGCATATGTATACAATTCACATGCAACAACAATTATTTATTATTATTATTATTATTATACAGGATTTATATAGTGTCAACAGTTTACTCAGTGCTTTACAACTTGAGATGGGGTTTGTTTACTAAAGCTAGAGAATGCAAAATTAGTCACATTTCTGTATAGAAACCAACCAGCTTCTAATCGTAGCTTGTTCAATTAAGCTTTGGCAATAAAACCTGGATATGCAGAATTGTGACTCATTTTGCACTCTTTAGCTTTAGTAAATAAACCCCAATATGTATGCAGCAAATTGCCAATTATTTAAATAAAGAATGAGAGAGGCCAATTGTGAAAATATGTACATGACAAATGGGCAAACATAACAATTGGGCAGCAAATAGGCAATCATGACAATATCTGAGTAAAAAAACAGGCAAACGATAAAATATCTAGGCAACAAACAGGCAATAGTGACAATATATAAACAATAAATGGGCAATCATGGCAAAATGCAGGCAATAAACAGACACCAAATGGTCAACAGGGGCAATTGTTCCACCACCAATTTAATAATTATTATTTTATATTTCTATAATGTTTTCTCCCTGGGGACTCAAAGTGCCAATTTTTTACACATGGACCAAATAACCTACCAGCATGCCTTAGCAGCTACAGGAAAATGTGAACACCAAGAGAACTTGCAAGCTCCATGCAAATGGTGTCCTGGCCAGGATTTGAAAAAAAAGGGCATTGAAGAGGACTTTGACATGACTTTAAACAAAGTAGTGAGAGGTGAAAAAAGCATTTGAGGAGCCCATTGGTTCATGTTAGGCTGCTCACAACAGATAAGCCTACCCTCCAGTGGGTACTCTAGCAAGTTACCAGAGAAAGGCAAATACGGAAGGAGCGCCCGATCAAAAAGTAAAAGAGTCCAAATTAATTTATTGATATTGTGTTAAAAGACAACCAACATGTTTTGGGGACCAAAGGAACTCCCCCTTCATCGGGACTACAACAAAAAATAATATATATAAAAAAAATAACATATATTACACTATAATATGTTTTATTGCAGCCTTGAAGGGGGAGTTCCTTTGACCCCCGGAACACGCTGGCTGTCTTTTAACACAATATCAATAAATTAATTTGGCCTGCTTTCATTTTTGGTCTGGAACTCCTTCAATATATGCACATCTTTTTCATGATTTGACAAAAAGGAACCCTGTGCTGCAGAACAGTAGTGCTAACCACTAAGCTGCCCTCCAAAAATGTCCCCTCCTTCCAAGCAAAAAACACCCACTCCTCCACAGCAGAAAGCATCCTGGAAGGAAGTCCATGTAAGATTGCAACTCCAAAGAGAAGCCTCTTTGGCATTGGCCTTGCTATGTGCACTCTGAGCTGAGATTTGGTAGGGCCGGCACATTGCTACAAAGTGGGCACTCCTGCAGAACAGTGGGCAACAGACCTCTAGCTTTGCATATCCGTGGGTGGGGCTGCAGTCGCCCCGGGTAAAACACTGGCTCCTTCTACTACTCAATTATGATTTGTATAGCTTGCTGGCTGCTGAGCCTCATTTAGCTTTACAGTCTGTCTTATGTATTGAAATCAGACATAAATTCCCAAACAAAACTGGGGTTGTCATCTTTATGGCAACGCTATATGTGTAACTTTTATTTTATAGAAATGAGGAAGCTTCAGTTGCAATCTGAGGTCCATCTAGGTGTTATGAGCTATATGTCAGGAGGATGTTTCATTCTTGCTCACTTTTGTAACCATGCTAGCTAGCCACAACAGCTTATTACTGGCAGGGTCTGAGAATTCTCACAGCCTACACTGTAATATGTGTGCTATAAATAATTAGTAATATCACTGTTAGCAAAAAGCATTACAAAAATGGAAAGTGTAACTGAAAGGGAAAGAAGAACCCAAAAACTGCCTTCTGTCTTTTCCATCAAGGCCTACTCCATATCTCACTACTCCCAGCAGAATGTCCACAAGATGTCTGCACATAAACTGTCATCAGTTTTTTTGGAAATATCACCAACACTTAGATTTTTGCAATTTAAGAAAAAAACATTTTCGCCATCCTAACTTTAACTCGCTATGTGAATGATTTAAAACGCAGCGGTGTCATAGATTGAATACGCAGATATGGCTTTTCAGTTGTGTTTTTGAAGTGGACTCAAGCTGCTTTATCTCAAACAAAAAACCAGTATAAGAACAAACAGACTTGTGTTCCCTTCATCTCAAGACGATCAAGTGATCTTATCTTGTTTCATTTCGCTTTGCAGTTAAGGCTCTTCAAATCATAGTGATGTATTTATTCCATTATAATGTTTTACTGCTGTACAGATCAAAATCCGCCCCATCTTTTCTGTGACACAGTGCCACAACGGTTATCATTCAAAATATTTAGTAGGAGATATGAAATATTACATATAAGTATCAAGTAGACTTTTATCTGGCCAGTGGGTGAAGCTCTTGGGCCTTTTTCTTGTTTTCCTCTTTCTCCTTGCTACTAAGTCTATGTCACAATTTGTAGTAGATTTGTAGCAACTACAAATCCCATTTTTTTCTGGTGATTTGTGACTAGCTGCTCGGAGTAAACTCCCATACAAGACGTTTACGTATAGGTAAACCTATATTAAGGCTTACCTATAGGCACTGTAAATATCTCCTAAACATGCACCGTTTAGAAGATATTTACTGTACATTCACCTGGTGACATCACTGGTGCATGTACTCTGAAGGAATGGCCATCTAAGCCGTTCCTGTAGATCCCTGTGCCGTAAACGGCTGCTCCCGCGCGCATATGGAAGGAAGACGGGTGAAGATGGAAGCCGTGTTAGCGGTGACAGTTTGCAGCTAGAAGGGCTTCGCTCTAAGGTAAGTTTCACATACTGCATACTAGCACGCTATGGCTTTACCTTGCAGGTTAGAAAAAAAAAATTGTCGGCGGTTTACTACTTTGAAGTGGTTGTAAAGCCAGAAGGTTTGTTATTTTAAAGTGATACTAAAAGCTCCTGTTTTTTTTTTTTTTTTTAATAACAAATATGTTATACTCACCTCCTCTGTGCAGCTGTTTTGCACACAGTGGCCCCGATTCTCCTCTTCTGGGGTCCCTCGGCGGCGATCTTGACTCCTCCTCTGCATCAAGTGACTCACCAGGGAAGCGCTTTCCCTGGTTGTCACCCGTGCGGGCGCGCTCCCGAGTCCTGCTGTCGCGTGTATTCACACATACAGCGGGATTCGGCCCCGCTCCCCAACTCCCGTGTCACTTGACTTGATTGACAGCAGCGGGAGCCAATGACTGCGCTGCTATCAATCCATCCAGTGAGGACCGGAGCCGGCAGCTAGAGGGACAAGGCTCGTCCACGGCGTGGGATTGGTTCGGGCTCAGGTAAGTAAAGGGGGGCTCTGGGGGGCTGCTGCACCAACAAGGTTTTTCCCCTTAAGGCATAGAATGCATTAAGGTGAAAAACCCAGAGACTTTACAACCCCTTTAATGCATTGTATGCATTAAGATAAAAAACCTTCTGTGTGCAGCAGCCGCTCTCAGCCCCCCTAATACTTACTGTACCTGAGCCCATCTCAATCCAGCGATGTTGCAGGAGTGTCTCGGCTGCCCAGGACTCTCCCTCCTCATTGGCTGAGCCTGAGATAGCCAATGGCTATCGCTGCTGTCAATGAAAGTCAGTGGGCCAATGAGGAGAAAGAGGGGACGTGGCCAAACCACAGCTCTGTGTCTGAATTGACACACAGAACAGCGTCTCGGCTGTTCCCCCATAACAATCTGCTTGCTGTGGGGCACTCGGCAGGAGGGAGACTTCAGAAGTGCCAGCGAGGGACCCGAGAAGAGGAGGATCTGGGCTGCTCTCTGCAAATCCACTACACAGAGCAGGTAAGTATGACATGTATGTTAGTTTTTTAAATAAATTGGTTTATTGGTGTTTTCAGGCATAAAGTATAACAAAAAAAACACAACAATAAAAAAAACCTGCATAATAAGACAGGACACAGTACGCCCTCGCAGGGGCTATAAAAGATGGCATCTTTTCAGTTCAGTAAATGGGACGACATGATACCATAACATATCTGGCAAAAAGATGTTTCTGAAACAAAAAAAACAACAAAAAGGAAATGCCACAAAGAACATCAGAGGCCTATACATTTATAATCTATCAATCATAGAGGCTGTTGTTGGATCAGCCAGCCACTTGGACCAAACTTTATCGTATTTCTTCGGACAGCCCCTATTTGCATAATCTCTTTGTACACGGGTAAATTAACATTAACCAAGTGTTTCCAAAATGTGAGAGGAGGAGGTGCAGCTTTGTTTCCAGGACATAGTGATGACTTTGCAAGCATAAAAGAAGCTAAGTAGGGTTTTTTCTACAACCGTAGGGACCAGCTCCTCCACCAACCCCAATCAGGGCATAGCCACCACCTAGCCAACATCAACTGTGTGGCCGAACATCATTTATGGCGATTTTGAAGGACTAGGCCGCTTCTAGAAGCCGGCCTAATTAACGTGGTCAATTTATATTTGGGGGGACGAGGTCCCCATATATATGAGAAAAAAAGCTGGTTCAGAGTAGCAAAAAAAGATTTTGGAATCCTGTGTGGGGAGTTCCGAAAGAGGGAAGTAAATTTCGGAAGCATGCTTCATTTTTATTACATTTATACGTCCTAACATGGACAGAGGTAGGTTTTCCCATGCCTTCAGCTGGACCTTGGTGGACTGAACCACAGGAAGAAGGATAAAGGCAAGCATAATCTTCAATGTAGCGAGATATGTTCACACCCAGATATCTGAAATCTGAGTTGCGGGCCACAGGTTAAATGGGTAACAACAAGGACTTGGACCAATTCACCTTTAGCCCTGTAATGGAGGAGAACTCATTCAGTGTCTGGATGTCACCATCTAGGGATTGGCCTGCATCATTTAGGAATAGCAACAGATCATCTGCGTAGAGGGCCACCCTCTCTTCCAGCCAGTCAATCCGTAGTCCCCTAATATGTGGAGAAAATCTCAAGGCCTTGGCCACTGGTTCCATTGCAATTACAAAAAGGGCTGGAGAGAGAGGACAACCCTGCCGGGTACCGTTATGTAGAGTAAATGTAGATGACAGTCCACCCTCCCCAGCCGTATCGCAGCGGAAGGGCTCCGATAAATTACTTGTAGCCAGCGTATAAACAGCAGAGGAAAGCCCATTGTTCTCAAAACTTCCTACAGGTACGGCATCAATATGTTGTCAAAAACCTTTTCTATATATAGAGGCAACTACTCTAGAACCCATGTTGAGATGTTGGGCACGAATATTTGTGAATAACCTATGTAAGTACCCACCCTCATGTCTAACAGTATATAACTAAAGCTTCTTGGGGAAGGCACATTTGCAAAGAGGGGGCACATTTGCTGTGGGATCTCTTTCTCAAAGTGGGGGTACCTCTATAAGTGGGAGCACTTCTGACTCTGCACTTCAGCGAATGTACAAAGCTAATGAACACAGGAAAATACTTTGAAAAACACCACACAGACTACAGGCATACCCCGCTTTAAGTACATAATGGGACCAGAGCATGTATGTAAAATGAAAATGTACTTAAAGTGAAGCAATACCATTTTCACTTCTGGGGTTTCAATGCAGCCTACCTGTGCCCAACAATGCAGAGCCTATCTGTGTCCAACAATGTAGAGCCTACCTGTGTCCAACAATGCAGAGCCTACCTGTGTTCAACAATGCAGAGCCTACCTGTGTTTAACAATGCAGAGCCAACCTGTGTCCAACAATGTAAAGCCTACCTGTGTCCAACAATGCAGAGCCTACCTGTGTTCAACAATGCAGAGCCTACCTGTGTTTAACAATGCAGAGCCAACCTGTGTCCAACAATAAAAAAACCTACCTGTGTCCAACAATGAAGAGCCTACCTGTGTTCAACAATGTAAAGCCTACCTGTGTCCAACAATGCAGAGCCTACCTGTGTTCAACAATGTAAAGCCTACCTGTGTCCAACAATGCAGAGCCTACCTGTGTTCAACAATGCAGAGCCTACCTGTGTTTAACAATGCAGAGCCAACCTATGTCCAACAATGAAAAGCCTACCTGTGTCCAACAATGCAGAGCCTACCTGTGTCCAACAATGAAAAGCCTACCTGTGTCCAACAATGCAGAGCCTACCTGTGTCCAACAATGCAGAGCCTACCTGTGTTCAACAATGCAGAGCCTACCTGTGTTTAACAATGCAGAGCCTACCTGTGTCCAACAATGCAGAGCCTACCTGTGTCCTACAGTGCAGAGTCTACCTGTGCAGGGGAAGAGAGAGGAGAGGAAGAAGATTTACGGCTGGATCATCAGAGAGCGGGGAACAACGCTGTAACAACTTTCATTTGAATTGCAGAATGTTCCCGCCGCTCGCCATCACATACAGCCCCACTTTCTGGTCCAAGTACTTTTATACACGTCACATGTTCCAGCATTAAACAGGTGATCTGTCTATCAAAGTTCCTGGGCCAGGAGGCGGGGCTGTATGTGACGACGAGTGCGGGGAACATTAGCATTTTTAATGAAAGTTGTTGCAGCGATGTTCCTCGGCGCTCTAAAGAGCCGGCCGCCTCCTCTCTCTTTCCCGGGGAGATCGGCTCCCATTCAATTCCGCCTGCACTTTACATACACTCGCGGGTATGTCCGTACTCGCGAGTGTATGTAAAGTGAGTGTCCGTAAAGCGGGATATGCCTGTACAGGTGACCTTTTTTACCCCTTCAGCTCTTTCTACCCTTGTAACATGCACTCTCTACCACTCCTTCTGACAGCTGTGTCCTCTATCCTTAAATTAACTCTCCTTCACCCCTCTCCTTCACCTCATAGCTTATATACAGTATCTCACAAAAGTGAGTACACCCCTCACATTTTTGTAAATATTTTATTATATCTTTTCATGTGACAACACTAAAGAAATGCCACTTTGCTACAATGTAAAGTAGTGAGTGTACAGCTTGTATAACAGTGTAAATTTGTTGTCCCCTCAAAATAACTCAACACACAGCCATTAATGTCTAAATCACTGGCAGCAAAAGTGAGTACACCCATAAGTGAAAATGTCCAAATATGGCCCAAAGTATCAATATTTTGTGTGGCCATCTTTATATAGAATACTTTATTGTCATTGTATACATACAACAAAATTTATCCGGATACACTTTACAGCAGCAATAAAACACTTCTCAACAAAACCACACACACATACTCCTAGCACATGCCCACATTACTATTCAACCACTTGCCGACCGCCAACCGCAGGTTGACGGCGACAAGGTGGCTTGATATCGGGAGCGGGTAGGGCGGACTCGATCTCTGCCGGCTACCCGCGCTGCCCCCCCCCCTGCAGTGAAAGAACGGAGATCCGTGCATGTAAAACGGATCTCCGTTCTGTGAGAGGGGGAAGGGCCGTGATCACAACCTTCCTTTATATGGAAGTCGTGATCACTCCCCTTCCCCTGCCAGTCAAACACTAATACAGTTAGAACACGCCCAGGGAACACAGTTAACCCTTAGAGCGCCCCCCCTAGGTTAACCCCTTCACAGCCAATGACATTTACACAGCATAGCACTGATCGCTGTATAAATGCCAATGGTCCCAAAAAGTGTCAAAATGGTCTGACATGTCCGCCGCAATATCGCAATACCGCTAAAAATCGCAGATCGCCGCCATTACTAGTAAAAAATAAATAAAAGCCCCAGAAATGAATTCTCATCATCCGTAAACGTGGCAATTTTTGCGCAAACCAATCAATAAACGCTGATTGCGATTTTTTTTATCACAAATATGAGGAAGAATATCAATTGGCCAAAACCGTTGGAAAAAAAATGATCAGAAATGATGTAGCGGTGATCAAATACCACCAAAAGAAAGCTCTATTTGTGGGGAAAATAGGACGCAAATTTTGTTTGGGTACAATGTCGCACGACCGCGCAATTGTCAGTTAAAGCGACGCAGTGCCGAATCGCAAAAAGTACTCTGGTCCTAAAGTGTGAAACCCTTCCGGGGCTGAAGTGGTTAAATATAATAAAATATAAAATGTTATTTAAAAAAGATTAAAATTCCACATAAAATTCCTAAAACACTTTACCTGGTGGGGTTATGGACAATACAGCCCTAGAGAAAAAACTATACTTTAAACGATTAGTATGTGTTTTAAGTGTCCTATATCTTTTCCCTGATGGCAATGGGACAAACACACTGTAACCTGGGTAGGTTGAATCAATACTTACAGCTATTGCCCACTTCTTTAACCCCTTCCTTACCCGGCACTTAAACCCCCCTCCTGCCCAGACCAATTTTTGGCTTTCAGCGCTGTCGCATTTTGAATGACAATTGCGCGGTCGTGCGACGTTGTACCCAAATAAAATTTGCGTCCTTTTTTTCCCACAAATAGAGCTTTCTTTTGGTGGTATTTGATCCCCTCTGCGTCATTTCTGATCGCCGCTATAAACAAAAAATAAGCGACAATTTTGCAAAAAAGAACAATATTTTTTAATTTTTGCTAAAGTACAAATCCATTAAAAAAATTATTCATCAGTTTTGGCCGATATATATTGTTCTACATATTTTTGGTAAAAAAAAAAAACGCAATCGGCGTATATTGATTGGTTTGCGCAAAAGTTATCGCGTCTACAAACTGGGAATTGATTTATGGCGTTTTTATTATTTTTTTTTTTTTACTAGTAATGGCGGCGATCTGCGATTTTTATCGGGACTGCGATATTGGGGGGGACATGTCGGACATTTTTTACACTTTTTTGGGACCAATGACATTTATACAGCGATCAGAAATTTAAAAGTCCACTGATTACTGTGTAAATGTCATTGGCAGTGAAGGGGTTAACCTGCAGGGGGCAGTGAAGGGGTTAAATATGTTCCCTGGGTGTGTTCTAACTGTGGGGGGGCAGGGCTGCCCGGGACATAACAGATCTAACTGATCCCAGTTACAGGGATCAGTAGATCTGCTATGTCCCCTGTCACAGAATGGGGAACCGCCGTGTTTACAACGGCGGTTCCCCGTTCTGAGGCTCCTAAAGGTGATCGGCGGGTCTTGGGCGGACATCGAGTCCGCCCGACCCACGGGCACGCTCGCGCAGCGTGCCGCGCGCACGCGCGCGCCGCCGCTGCCGCCAGGGGGCGCGCCTGGAGCGTGCGCAGTGGAGGACGTCCATGGACGTCCTCCGGGCATTTCAGGTCCGCGCTGGAGCCGTACTTCGGCTATAGCGCGGACCTGGAGTGGTTAATTGGCTGGCATACGCTGTGTCCAAATTTGGTAGCTCTGTTCCTATGATCCTCTGTGCTGTTTTTACCACGCGAGACAGACACTTCTTATCCTCAGCCCTGCAGCTGGCATACCACACTACAGCGCAGTAGAGAAGAATGCTCTCAATGGTAGAAATGGACCAGAAGCCTTAAGGGCAATTCAGCCTGCTTCAGTCTCCGGAGGAAAATCAGTCTCTGCTGTGCTTTTTTCACTAGAAAAAAAAGTATTTTGAGACCATGACAACTCCCTTGTACTATGCACTCTCAAAAACGTAATAGTGTCCACCCTTTCCACCTCCTCACCACCTATATATACCGGGCAAGGGTTGATCTTTCTTGATCCTCTATAATCCACTATTATTACTTTCGTTTTTGCAGTATTGAGTATTAAATCATTTTCTCCACACGACTCAACCAAATGTTGGATTTCCTGTCTATAAGCCGTTTTATCATTATCTTGTATGAGTCCCACTGATGTGGTGTCATCAGCACACTTCACTATAGTGTTAAACGCATGTATGGGAGTACAGTCGTGCGTAAACAATGTAAACAGGGCTGGTCTTAACACACATCCCTGTGATACCCCTGTGTTAGACACCTGATCTCCTATTCTCACGATCTGTGGCCTGTTTGTTAGGAAATCCATAATCCATGAACACAGCAATGGACTTAGGCTCAAAGCTATCCAAAGCTGTCCAGCACTGCCTTAACCCTCTTGGGCATGGAGTTTACCAGAGCTTCACAGGTTGCCACTGGAGTCCTCTTCCACTCCTCCATGAGAAGATCACGGAGCTGGTGGATGTTAGAGACCTTGTGCTCCTCTACCTTATATTTGAGGATGCCCCACAGATGCTTAATAGGGTTTAGGTCTGGAGACATGCTCCATCACCTTTACTCTCAGCTTCTTTAGCAAGGCAGTGGTTGTCTTGGAGGTGTGTTTGGGGTCATTACCATGTTGGAGTACTGCCCTGCAGTCCAGTCTCTGAACGGAAGGGATCATGCTCTGCTTCAGTATGTCACAGTACATGTTGGCATTCATGGTTTCCTCAATGAACTGTAGCTCCCCAGTGCCGGCAGCACTCATGCAGCCCCAGACCATGACACTCCAGCCACCATGCTTGACTGTAGGCAAGACACACTTGTCTTTGTACTCTTCACCTGGTTGCCGCCACACATGTGTGACACCATCTGAACCATATAAATTTATCTTGCTCTCATCAGACCACAGGACATGGTTCCAGTAAGCCATGTCCTTAGTCTGCTTGTCTTCAGCAAGCTGTTTGTGGGCTTTCTTATGCATCTTCTTTAGAAGATGCTTCCTTCTGGGACGGCAGCCATGCAGACCAATTTGATGCAGTGTGCGACGTATGGTCTGAGCACTGACAGGCAGACCCCCCCACCCCTTCAACCTCTGCAGCAATCCTGGCAGCACTCATACGTCTATTTCCCAAAGACAACCTCTGCATATGATGCTGAGCATGTGCACTGAACTTCTTTGGTTGACCATGGTGAGGCCTATTCTGAGTGGAACCTGTCCTGTTAAACCGCCACCATGCTGTAGCTCAGTTTTAATGTCTTGGCAATCTTCTTATAGCCTAGGCCATCTTTATGTAGAGCAACAATTCTTTTTTTCAGATCCTCAGAGAGTTCTTTGCCATGAGGTGCCATGTTGAACTTCTAGTGACCAGTATGAGAGAGTGAGAGCGATAACATCTTGCGCCCTTTGGAATGCCCATTCTGTTTGTAACAATCTCACCTCTTTCCATGATTTCTTTATCACTAACTAATTTATATCTACTCGCCATTACCAAAACCTGGCTTTATGAATCTGACATGGTGTCTTCTGCTGCCCTATCCCATGGTGGTCTTCTCTGGACTCACTCCCCCAGACCCAGTGGATGCAAGGGAGGGGGTGTCGGAATCCTTCTAGCCCCACGTAGCACCTTTCAGGTACTTCATCCAGCTCCCTCTATGTCACTCTCCTCATTCGAGGCACACTGCATTTGTATTTTCTCTCCAGTTTCTCTAAGGATAGCTGTGATCTACCAGCCCCCTAGACTGGTATTAACCTTTCTTGACTTCTCTGGCTACCCTACTTTCTCCCTTCTGAAATTCCCACAATCATTTGCAGGGACTTCAACAGCCCTATTAATACTAACACTCCTGCTACTTCCAAACTTCTCAGTCTAACCTCCTCCTTTGACCTGAAGCAATGGAAACATGCTTCTATTCACTCTGAAGGCAATACCCTTGACCTTAGTTTCTCCCACCCATGCAATCCGTGCAACCTGTCCAACTATCCTTTTCCTCTCTCTGATCAATACCTTATTAGTTTCACTCTCTCCTTCTCCTCCACCTCCTCTCCCTCCAACTGCCTAACAGTTACTTATAGAAACCTACGCCATCTCAACACTTCTCTTCTCTACTCTGCTACCAACCACCTCTATGACAAAATTTCACAACTGTCCTCCACCGACCTAGCCACTT
The DNA here is from genome assembly GCA_018402905.1 of Glandirana rugosa. Classification (NCBI taxonomy): domain Eukaryota; kingdom Metazoa; phylum Chordata; class Amphibia; order Anura; family Ranidae; genus Glandirana; species Glandirana rugosa. The sequence continues at coordinate 605,214 of BLSH010194872.1, forward strand.
CTGTCTACAACGCTTCACTTTTAGTCTCCCTGGACACACTGACCCCCTCACTACACACAGAATCAGGCACTGACCCCTTCAACCTTAGCAAACAGATGACACTAGAAGTCTGAAAAAATATAGTTGTGCTCTTGAGCTCCTGTGGCGTAAGACTAAGTCGCAGAAAGATTTTAACCAATAGAAATCTGCCCTCCAAAAATACAATTCCAGCCTCCTCACTGCCAAGCAGACCTATTTTATCACCGCTAAGGTTGTGGGCCCTTAGCTGACTGCTGTGAAAGGAGCTCTGCGTGGTTAAGGAAAGGCACTGACACAGATTACACAGGGAGCTAGAGCATAAGTTTCCCCAGGGAGCGGAGTCTAAGAGCCAGCAGGTTTTCACCAGAACCTCTGATGGTGAGGATGGACTTCGCTGCTACAGACTCCAGGTCGTGGCCCCAAGGGTCTCCCAGCTCACGGTCATGGCTGGCTACTGGTGGATAGATGGGAAGCAGCAGTACAATACAACAAGGGATATTCAATAGGATAGCCAAGGATCAGGGCCACGAGCAGACAAGGACAGACAGGAAAGCACGCCAAAGGTCGGGGTAACAAGCAGACAGGAGTAGTCAAAGAACAAGCCAAGGTCAGTAAACGGGATCAGACGAAGAGCACACGGCAGGAACCACACACAGGAAGCCTAACACACAATATTGATCGACAACGCTGGCTTGCAGTGCATGGTCTTAAATGATGTTCCTAATTAGAGACTGGGGTGGAGCCCTGCTGAGGGAAGAATACTTAGCCCACAGGTGAGATGTGCACAGTCTCTAAGCTGACCACAAGCAGAGAGATAAGCAGACAGATAGGACATGAAATGTTACTGCAGATTCATGACAGTACACCCCTCTTACGAGGCCTCCCCCTCCCCCACCTGGGCCCAGGCTTGGAGGGAAACCTTAAATGAAACCTCCTCACAAGGCGAGGTGCACATACGTCAGATGCAGGGGTCCAAGACCTCTCCTCAGGACCAAACCCTTTCCAATGCACAAGGTACTGAAGAATGCCTTTACAGAGCCTGGAATCCAGAATTAGACTAACCTCGTACTCCTGACTATCCTCAGAGGCCAGAACAGCGGTAGGGAGAAGATGAGAGAACTTATTGAGGACTAAAGGCTTCAGAAGGGAGACATGAAAGGAGTTTGAAATCTTGAGGCTTTTAGGGATCTGGAGTTTAAAGCAAGCCAAATTCTACTTAGCAATTATAGTGTACGGGCCAATTACTCTTGGGGCAAATTTCAGAGATGGAACCCTGAGCTTGATGTTCCTGGTGGAAAGACAGACTTTGTCTCCAGGCTGTAGAGAAGGCGGCCTGCGCCTGCGATGGTCAGGAAAACCTTTAAAATATATCAGCAGCCGCCTGGAGGGAATCATGAACATCACCCCAAATAGAATTGAATGATTGTTGGACCATAGCCAAAGCTAGAATGTCTGGAGAACAGGTCACAGGAAGAGAGAGCTGAGGGTGTTTTCCATAAACTGTAAGAAAAGGGATCTTCTGAGAACTGATGTTGACATGATTGTTGTGAGAGAATACCGCCCACAGGAGTAGAGATTACCAATCTTCATGATGAGCTGAGACTAAAGTTTGAAGAAAGACCTCTAACTCCTGATTAACCCTCTCAGTCTGTCCATTGGACTGAGGGTGGTAAGAAGAAGAAAAATCCAGGACAAAATTGAGGGATTTGCAAAAGGTTCTCCAAAAGCATGATGTAAATTGAGCACCCCTCTCCGAAACAATATTGGAATGAACCCCATGGAGGTAGAAGATATCTCTAACAAAAATGGGAGCCAAAGCAGGAGCAGAAGGAAGACCCGGAAGAGGAACAAAATGGGCCATCTTAGAGAACCGAACGATTACTACCAAATGACTGTATTATTCTCAGATGGTGGGAGATCGGAAATAAAGTCCATGGCAATGTGAGACCAGGGCTCCTTAGGAATGGGCAAGGGCATAAGAAAACCAGCAGGAGCTTGTGTGGAGGATTTAGACTGGGCGCAGATATGACAAGCCTCAACGTAGTCTTTGACATCCGGGCGGAGAATAGGCCACCAGTAGTGGTGACTGATGAGCAGGAAGGATCGGAGAAATCCAGTATGACCTGCCACCTTGGAATCATGTCCCCAACGCAGGATCTTCGCTCTTAGCTCAGTGGGGACGAAGGTCTTGCCAGGAGGATTTTTTGACTCCAGGGTGGTAGAATGGGCAAGAATACATGAGTTAGGAATGATTGACTCAGGTTCAGAGGTAGGCTCCTCATCCAGAGTGTTAAAAGACCTAGAGAGTGCATCAGCCCGACTGTTGCAGGAACCAGGTTTGTACGTAATCGTGAAATTAAAACAGGAAAAAAAAAGACTCCCCCTGGCCTGTCTGGGATTCAGTCGTTTGACATTCTGTAAATACTGCAGATTTTTGTTATCAGTGAAGATTGTTATGGAGTGCAGGGAACCCTCCAAGAGATGATGCCACTCCTCTAACGCTAATTTAATTGCAAGAAGCTCCCGATCACCAATAGCGTAATTTTTCTCTGCCTGAGAAAATTTTTTGGAGAAAAATGCACATGGTTGAAGTTTTTTCTCAAAGGATTGAAGAAGCACAGCTCCCACTCCAGTCGAAGAAGTGCCCATTTCAATGCAAAATGGATCCCCAGGGTTAGGTCTCCTCAAGAGAGGTTCAGAAACAAAGGTTTTGTGAAACATAGAAACATAGAAAAGTGACGGCAGAAAAAGACTGAGTAGTCCATCGAGTCTGCCCCTTTTTTATTTTTATTTATTTTATTTTGTTTAATTTTTTCTTTTTTACATTAACCTTGTTGTCTGACTATAGATTTATGTTTATCCCAAGCATGTTTGAAGCCATTTACTGTTGACTGTCTCACAACCTCTGTTGGTAGTTTATTCCAATCATAAACCACCCTTTCAGTAAAATAATACTTTCTAAGATTAGTTTTGAACTTCCCTCCAGTTAGTTTGAGGTCATGTCCCTGTGTTCTTGATTTTGGTTTCATATTGAAAAGACTGCCCTCCTGAACCTTATTCACCCCCTTGATGTATTTAAAGGTTTCAATCATGTCTCCCCTCTCCCTTCTTTCCTCCAGACTGTACATATTAAGTTCCTGAAGTCACTCTTGATATGTTTTATCCCCCAGACCTTTCACCATATTTGTTACCCGTCTCTGAACTCGTTCTATCTTATCAATATCTTTTTGTAAGTGTGGTCTCCAGAACTGGACACAGTATTCAAAGTGGGGCCTCACTAAAGATCTATATAGAGGAATCAGAACCTCTTTCCTCCTGCTGGTGATCCCTCTACTGATACATCCCAGAATTCTATTTGCTTTTCCCACTGCCTGGTCACACTGTTTGCTCATTTTGCAATCATCTGAAATAAGCACCCCCAAATCTTTTTCTTCTGTAGTGCTGGATAACACTGTACCCCCAGTGCTGTACTCTCTAAGGGGATTCTTTTTCCCTAGATGCATTATTTTACATTTAGAAATATTGGAACTGCAGTCTCCAATGCTTTGACCAATCTTCCAGCAATGCCCAATCATGTTCTATGTTACAGACACGTCCAGGGATATCAACCCTATTACACACCTTTGTATCATCAGCAGAGACATACATTGCCCAACAAATCTTTAGTTATATCACTTACATATAGGTTAAATAGAACAGGACCCAGTACAGAGCCTTGTGGTACCCCACTAGTGACTGGTCTCTGTTCTGAGTGAACCCCATTTACAACCACACTCTGGGATCTATCCTTTAGCCAACCGCATATCCACTGAACCACCCAAGGGTTAAGTCCCAGCTTGTACAACTTGTGCATTAGATCATTATGTGAAACTGCATCAAATGCCTTGCTGAAATCAAGATATGCTATGTCCACAGCACCACCCTGGTCCAAAACACTGGTAAGATAGTCAAAAAAATCAATCAGATTTGTCTGGCACAATCTGCCCTCAGTAAAGCCATGCTGCTTTGGGTCCAGCAAGCTGTGTATTTTTAGGTGATCAATGATCCTTCTTTTCAGAAGTGATTCCATTACCTTGACTACAATTGATGTTAAACTCACTGGCCTGTAATTGCCAGCTTCTACCTTGCTGCCCTTCTTGTGGATAGGTACAATATTAGCTATCTGCCAGTCATTGGGAACTTCTCCTGTTAGAAGAGATTTATTTAAAAGATTTGTTAATGGTCCAACTACTATATCGCAAAGTTCTCTTAGAACTCTGGGATGAATACCATCAGTTAGCTTTATTGCTTTATTAAGCTTTAACCGAGCCAGTTCCTCAGCTAACTCAGTCTCCAGAAATCCTAGAAATGAACCATCATTACTAGAACCAATATGATTCCCTAATTTGTTATCATTAGTGCAGTCTGTTTCCGAGAAGACGGAACAGAAGTAATTGTTTAAATGATTTGCTACATCCTGGTCTCCCTCAACATATGTGTTGTGCCCAGTTTTCATTTAGTGATCCCATTGTATTTTTTCCTTCTATCACAAATGTACCTAAAAAAGGTTTTATCTCCTTCCTTAATAGACTTAGTAATTTCCTCCTCTTTCTGTGCTTTTGCAGCACCGATAATGTGTTTGGCCTCCTTTTGTCTATTTTTATACTCTTCTCTGTCAACTGCACCTCCTGTTTCCTTGAATCTTCTATATGCCATTTTTTTCCCTTTACTTTCCTACTTACCTCTTTGGTTTTTTCTTCTGTTTATTCTTACTAACTTGCCTGACATATAATCTAGTTGCCTCCACGATGGTAGACTTTAATAGTGCCCACTGATTAAATTATAGTTAGAAACAGCGCTTGCCTACTTCAAGTGTTCTCTCTCTATAAATATTGTGCAAAACAAAGAAACAAAAAAACCAAAACAACAACAATAACAAAATGTGTCACAGTGATTGGTAGCTCCGACTAGTGACCACCTATATCCACACTCTACTGTGAATATTTAATTGTAATGAAATATGCAATATATAGTGCAAATCATATATGTCCATATAGCGATGGATAAATAAAGTGCAATTATAGTCCAAAAACCAGGTGCATTCCAGTGATTAAGTGCCTTAGTGCTGTATACATTCCTTCCCAATAGTGTTCTTTTTCATGTGCTTATAAAGTCCTGTTGCTCTTGCTGTTTTCAAGCCACCTTGTGCAAATGCCGGGGTAAGATTTTCCTACTTACCAGATTTCGTTGACCCTCTTAGTCATACGACACAGAGAGGTCAATGCAGGCTTTCGGTCTCTCACCCGACCGTAGATTGACCACCCCCTCCTCCTCAAAAAACTCCACATATTTGGTCTCCGTGACTGTATTCTTCTCTGATTCTCTTCCTACTTATCTAACTGCACCTTTAGTGTTACCTACAATTCTACTTCCTCCTCTCTTCTTCCTTTCTCCGTTGGGGTCCCCCAAGGTTCTGTTGTTGGACCTCTCCTATTTTCAATCTACACCTCATCCCTGGGTCAGCTGATAGCCTCCCATGCCTTCCAATACCATCTCTACGCTGACAACACCCAAATCTATTTCTCAAACCCTCAGCTCACTAGCTCAGTCTCCTCATGTATCACTAATTTACTAACAGATATATCAGTCTGGGTGTCACACCACTTCCTCAAACTCAATCTATCCAAACCCGAACTTATAATTCTTCCTCCACCACGTGCCCCTTCCTCTGATCTCTCTGTCAAAATCAATGGCACAACTATCAGCCCATCCCCGCATGCCAAGGTCCTAGGTGTAGTCCTGGACTCTGAACTCTCCTTTAAGCTCCACATCCATTCACTGTTCAAATGTTGCAGCCTCAACCACCTCAACATCTCCAAAATACGCTCCTTTCTAACCAATGACACAACAAAGCTCTTAATTCACTCCCTGGTCATCTCTCACTGACTACTGCAACTCCCTTCTCATTGGCTTACCTTGTATATAGGCAATCCCCCCATTCAATCCATCATGAATGATGCTGCAAACTCATCCACCTTACCTATCGCTCTGTGTCTGCTACTCCTCTTTGTCAATCCCTTCACTGGCTGCCGCTCAACCAACAAATGAAATTCAAAATACTAACATTAACTTACAAAGCCATCCACAATTTAGCCCTCCATAATAAATCAAGCAATACCAGCTCAAGGCTGATGTGATGGCACACACTGTGAGCAATGCAATGAGAATAAATTATAAATAGAGCTAAAACAAATGGAACATGCATAAACCAAAATAAAAATAGTCCGTGAAAGTCCAATGTGTTGGAGACTGGATGGTTGATAGGCGTATAGACAACAACTGGCCGCCAGCTCCTAGAGAGGCAGGGTGACCCTCAGCGGCAAATGAATAGGAGGAAAGAAAAGGGGCGCCAAGTAGTTTATTACATCAACTTACATGTTAAAACCTTGCTGGCAGTATGTCAGGACAACCTTTGGGCAGTAGTGGAGGAGCAGGTCTGGATGACAGCTGGTTGGAGTGCGGTGTTACTTGAATGCACATCCAAGATAGCGGGGTGCAGGTGGAACAAGCAGGGCTGTGTGGGGCTCACCATGCCACAAAAACAAGCCGTGTGTGTAGGCAAGTGGATACCGCAGCAGTAGGTGGAAATCACAGACGGCGCTGTGAAAGCCGGACCAGTCGGGACTTCCGGATAGTGCCTGCGTCACACCAGGGAGCAGTCACATGACCATGTAACAGCACGCAGGAAGGACCAAAAAGAGCTGGATGGGGTTGGTAGCTACGTTTCAGAGGTTCCGTCTCCTTCTTCAGGCCCTGAATAGTCAGTGCCCTTATGGGTCATAAACCCTGTTTGATCTGCATCTATCAATGAATGCAAGAGAACATTCAGCCTGCAAGTAAGGAGCTTTGTAAGGATCTTGAGGTTGCAGTATAATAAGGCTATCGCCCTCTATGAGGCACAAGCGGGATCCTTGAGGGGTTTGTATATAAGGACTATATGGGCCTCACTCATAGAGGGGGGAAGTATATCAGCAGGTAGACACTGGGTAAATAAAGACGCCAGGTGTGGAGCAATACGTTTTTCATGCAATTTATAGAACTCTATAGGTAAACAGTCTAATCCTGGTGACTTCCCATTGGGAAAGGACCGCAGAACCAAAAGGACCTCTTCAGCGGAAAGTGGGCATACAAGGGAGGACCTTTCTTCATTGGACAACCAGCTTAGAGCGACGGAGTCTAACAAGGAGGACATGTCGGATGGTACAAATGTTGATGGTAGGAAAGAGGTATAGAGTTTGACATAGTATGCTCTAAACTGTTCCAGGATGTCATCAGGGGAAGTCACTACACTGACAGAGCAAGATCTGTTCTCAGGGATTAATGTAAGAGGCATTTCGTGTTGTGATAGCATGGCTAAGATCAGACCGTTTTTATCACTTTGCTCAAAAATATGTTTGTTTACTCTTAGAAAGGTCCAAACTCGTGACCTCAGCAAGAGGTCAGGCAGATTCAAGTAAATCAAAGTTTTCAGCACTGGGATTGGAGTTGTAGCTGTTAGTTTTTGTCATTATCTTGTCCTGGAGGGACAGCACAACAGTGGCCTGATCTCTCTTGACAGCAGTTACAGATGAGATATAGTGACCCCTAGTAAAAGCCTTAAAGGCATCCCATTCCATATTTGGAGAGGAAGAACCCATATTTACATTCCAATACTCCTGAAAAATAGAAGGTGTTTTCCCAGAGATGTCAGGGTGGGATATCCAGCGAGTACCCAATCGCCACAGGGACCTATTGCTATGGGGCCGAGTGCGGAGGAGTAACTCTAGGGGACAATGATCAGATAAACCACTGGATAGATAGTTAGCTTCTAAGACATCAGCTAAATAGGAGGGGTTGGCAAAAGCCAAATCAATGCGGGATGAGGTTTTATACATGGAAGAAAAACAAGAAAAAGCTTTATCCGTAGGATGTTTCCAGTGCCACGTTTCGGTGAGACCGGCAGCCAGAGCTCAAGTGGATAAGTCTCCTGAGTGTCTTTTAACCGGGGTAGGCCTATCCAATGGAGTTAAAATTGCCCATAATTACCAACTTTGCCGGGCAGTAGGCAATCCTCTCCAAAACAATGTATAATATCTCAGGGGAGAAGGGGGGAGGGATATAAGGCTGTTATCACATATTTTTGTTGCCATATCATTACCACATCACATATTTGCCATAGGGATCAGTAATCACAGTATCATTTATATAAGGTAGAGATCTATTAATGAGAATAGAAACTTCCCCAGCGTAATTTGAGTATGTGACGTGAAAAGCCGTTTGTATTCAGGGTGTCTTCAGAGCCATTATTTTGCTGCCCATAAGATGTGTTTTCTGAAATAAGATGATATGGGGGGGGGGGGGGGC
>BLSH010194872.1:704716-715343 GCA_018402905.1 Glandirana rugosa
TAGATGGGGATTTGACTTGGAGGCGGATAGACGTCGCCTTGAACTAGTACAGGAACCTTTTCTGAAGTCAGCGACTTCAGTAGTGTACATTAAGAGCAGACTCGCACTACAGCGACTTGGGATCTGACTTGTCGCCCCAAGTCGCTTGACAGAAGAAATCCCATTGAAGTGAATGGGAGCGGTCTTAATGTACACTACTGAAGTCGCTCCGACTTCTATCCGACTTGTGCCCATAGAATTCAATGGAAGTCGCCTCCAAGTTGAATCCCCATCTATACTGAAGCGACTTTACAGGAAAAAGAAAATAATTCATTCCAGTGAAAAACCCAGGCAACCCCCTCCCTCCCTTCTCTGATTGGCTCAGACAAAGTCACCTGGCATGGAGGCCAGATTGCTTCAGGTTGCGCTGTAAGTCGCGCTGAAGTTTCCTACAAAGTCGTGCCTGAAGTCTGATCGCCCCTGTGTGAACTGAGTCTTTGACAGCTCTCATTCACTTCAATAAGATTTCTTATGTCAAGTGACTTGGGGCGACTTGTGGCGACACAAGTTGGATCCCAAGTCGCTGTAATGTGAACCGGCTCTACAGGGCAACACTAAAACCATAAATACATACTATTACCCATTGTTTGGCAATAACAAGTTATCCGTTTTAGTCATGAACTGCTGTGGTTATTCATGGATATATGGTCATTGTTTTATTTATTTATTTTTTTCCTTGGCAGTAAAACTTTGCAGAGGAATCGGAAAATTGGAATGGGCAGAAAGAAGTTCAATATGGATCCTAAAAAGGTATTTTTTTTTTTTTTCCTAATTTGGTGGGAGAATACGTTTTATAATATTTTACAGAAAAAATGCCGCGCTAAACCATAAAATTTACAAAGTGATCAGTGAAATTGTGTAAATCATTGGGTCAATAAAACATAATAATTTAAGCATGACAATTAAATCCAGTGCTCAAAAAAGTCCATATTTGTAGATAACAGTCCGTGTATGAAGACAGATAGCTATCTTTCTCAGAGGAATGGACCGTGGTAAAGACTAGATATCCAAGTGAAATGTCCCCACCACCACAAATAAGATGAGTACTCTTACCAGATAGAACTGATAAAAAGACTCAATAAAAACCTAGGTAAACCAAACACCTCATGCTTCCACCACACCGTGAAGAGTATAGTTGGGTACTCTTACCATAAATTGATTAACATCAAGCCCATATGTTGCTCAATCACAATCCTTTTCCTTTACGGGATCCAAGGTGGAGTGACCACTTGAGCTCAAATGTAGGGGGAAGCCATCGGGGGTAAGATAAAAAATATAGAAAACTCCACATAGCATAAATCCGTTTGCAAACAAAAGCTAATTTATTAAAATATTGCACTTACATTTGATGTCAAGATTATAGGCAAAAACATGGAAGCGATGTGTACACAAGCTGGGCGCAGTAGTATGGAGCGGACACTCACCCAGGGTGGGTGGTGAGTGAGTGTCCGCTCCATACTTAATAAATTGGCTTTTGTTTGCAAACGGATTTACGCTGACACTCACTCACCACCCACCCTTTTATGTTTATTTGTCTTCTATCAAGCAATTGATCTGCTATCAAGAAGCCGGTCGGGACATAGAGAGTCCATGGGCTCTGTACTGTCCCCGACCTGGCTGACCGATGCGAGCCAGTTCTGCCGTATGGGGACCCGCCGCATTGGGCCCGTTCTGTGCGGGTGGCCTGGGGTGATTTCCCCCCCCCCCCTTACGCCCAACCCTGGATGCGATTCGGGAAGGGCGACTTTCTGGCCTGCAGCAGACCGCCCGTCGACCAGAGTGGTGAGTGAGCGGTCCTTCCTTCCCCCCCCTTTTTAGGGGCGGAAAGGGGGGACCGACGACCCAAAAACAACGTATGGGTAGCCGCCGGTAGGGGCACGTGGAGCTCCTGTGTCCCGTCCCCCCCGCACCGCACCCGATCGTCTAGCGCCGTTTGGTCGTTTTTCGCGGCGATCGGCCGCCATTTTGCGGCAGACCGCCGCCATTTTGCCATAGCCGCAGACATATTGGGCCTATGGGGCTTTCCCTCTAGCGCTCAGAGCTGCCATTTGCGGTACTGCACGTTCCCTGCAGGTGTTTTTCGGCCTCTAGTGTTAAACGGTGGCCATATTGGAATCCCTGCTTATGCAAAAACGTGTCTACATTTTTACTTTCACTTTGGAACGGTGTGTGCTCCTGATGGCGCGGCATTCTGACGATCCTCAGGGTTATGGCAGCAAACAGCAAGTATAGCTGGGCTCTCCTGTGGGTGCTGGTGGCGGCGGGTGCAGTCCTCCTGGGTTCCCTGGTGCACTGTGGGGCGGTGGTGTGCGGCTGTGTGGGGGTGCCTTTTAATTTTTTAGTATGCATCTATGTGTTACTAAGGGAGCTGAACATGCTAGGAGCAATCAGCGGCGGCGCAATCTGCGCAAGGGGCTTTTCTAGACCAGCTGTGGCGGTCTTTAGTGAATTCTCCCCAGGGTGGATGTCACCAACAGGCCCCCCAAGAAGCGTCCCCCTCCTCCTTGCTTTTCAAGGGAGGATTTTGATCCGGAAGGTCCCTCGGACGGAGAAGAGGATCAGGGGACGGCAGCTGCGCAATTATGATTGGTATCTCACTACGATGCGACTCAGCCAGGATGGCGAATCGCTGATTTCTGCGCATGTGTGTGTGTGTGGTCCTCCAGGCCCCCTAGGGCACCCTAGGCTTACCCACATGATCAATTTCCTGATCACCTTGTTTATTGTAAATGGCAGCGTCCGCAGCATTCTTTTTAGCACAGCACAGTGGTGTAGTGGGTAGCACTTGCGCCTGGCAGCATAATGCTTGCTGGCTCAGATCCTAACCATGACCTGCCTGAGGTTTGCGTGTCCTCCCTGTGCATGCGTGGGTTTACTCCCGGTGCTCCGGTTTCCTCCCACACTCCAAGGGACATAGTTCCAAACGGTTCGCTGCTCACTATCCCTTGAGGAAAGCTTTTTAAAAAAAAAAAAAAAAAAAAGTGGGAGTCGCCTTGGTGTCCCGCCGATAACTCTCCTTAATAACAGAGGCGCTGTTAAAGTCGCTCTTCCTGGTGGAGGCTCTACTCTGCTGCCAGCCCTGACGTCCGCCATGGCGGCGCGATATCTGTCTGAGCGTATGGCGGAGCTCCAGAATTTTCTGGACTGCGCCCGCCTGCTGGATACACCGCAGAGGACTGTATTTTGCTCCGAGGTCGCAAGTACCTTGGTGATGCAGCCGTTGATTTACTGTCCTATGTGATCCAGGGTAGCAGCGTTGCTGTATCCTCAGACTGGTACTCTGGTTGCGTTTTTGGTCCGGTGACCATGCTTTAAAAAAAAAAAAAAAAAAAAAAAAAAAAAGTCTCTGACCTTCCCTTTCAGGGTGGACATCTATTCGGTCCACGGCTGGTTGAGATCATTAAGGTTTTCACAGGAGGTAAGTCCCCTTCTTCCCAGTGCCTGGAGGCGTGAGTTTCGCTGTAGACACGGTAAGGTCGCTGCAGGGGCCGGGTACCGGCAGTGACAGCGCAAAACCAAAAAAGCGGAGGACAAGTCCTCCTCAGCCTGATGGGTTGCCCCCACCGGGATTCGGGTGGGGGAGCGTCTTCTGGGATTCGCAGGCCGGTGGCTGGCCCACATTCCCGATCGTTTGGTCCGGGAAGTGGTGTCCACCGGGTTCAGGATAGAGTTCAACACTCTACCCCCACACATGTTCTTCCCATCAAACTCAGGGCTCCCACAGGACCGCCGGGAGGCTCTTTTTGGGGCTGTCCAAGCACTTTCGGTCCAGGGGGTAATCGTGCCAGTGCCTCCAGAAGAGAGGTTTCGAGGTTTCTACTCAAATCTATTTGTGGTTCCCGATAAGGGGGGGGGGGGGGGGGAGGGTTCGGCCAGTACTGGACCTGAAGGCCCTGAACCGATATGTCAGGGCGCGGAAATTCCGGTTGGAATCTATCCGCTCGGTTGTGGCCGCCCTTCATCAGGGGGAAGTTTTGGCGTCCCTGGACATCAGGGATGCGTACCTCCATGTACCCATTCGTCCACGGCATCAGCGCTTCCTGCGCTTTGCAGTGGGAGACCTCCATTTTCAATTTGTGGCACTCCCCTTCGGCCTGGCCTCAGCACCTCGAGTTTTCACAAAACTGCTAGCCCCGGTGTTGGCGTTGCTCCGACAGAGAGGCATTGCGGTGGTAGCCTACCTAGACGACCTGCTCTTGCGAGCGGAGTCCGTCTCAGATCAGAGGAGAATGTGAGACTCACAATGACATCGCTGCAGGACTTCGGTTGGTTTCTCAACCTGCAGAAGTCGTCGGTCTCTCCATCCCGTCGCCTGGAGTATCTGGGTCTAATTCTGTACACGAAGGTGTTCCTCCCTCCAGCCAAGTTGCTGTCTCTGCAGTCGGCAGGTTCTGTATGCGGGTGCTGGGGCTCATGGTCTCGTCGTCCGAGGCATTTCGCCCGGAGTCACACTCGTCTCCTTCAGCGAGCAATTCTGGCTCGGTGGGACAGGTCCCCTCGGTCCTTGGACCTTCGTATCGTCTGAGCTCCCAGACCAGGGCGTCTCTGGCTTGGTGGCTTTGAGACTCGACCCTGACTCAGGGGAAGTCGTTCCTGCCCCCTCAGTGGGTGATCATCACCACGGATGCCAGTCTTTCAGGCTGGGGAGGGATCCTGGGGCAGCTGCCTGCCCAGGGCCGTTGGTCGGCACAGGAGGCTCGCCTCCCCATCAATGTTCTGGAGCTGAGAGCACTCAGATTGTGCCTTTTTTTTCACTGAGTGAGATTGCAGGGTCGTCCGATTCGAAATCAATTGGACAATGCCACAGCAGTGGCGTATGTGAACCATCAGGGCGGCACAAGGAGTCCAGCAGCTGCGGCGGAGGCAGCTCTGATACTACGTTGGGCGGAATGTCACGTTCCGGCAATCTCTTCCATTTACATTCCCGGTGTGGAGAACTGGCAGGCGGACTTTCTCAATCGCCAGGCGCTGGACCAGGGAGAGTGGTCTCTCCACCCGGAGGTGTTCAATCAGATTTGCCGCAGATGGGGGAAGCCATATGTGGATCTCATGGCGTCTCGATTCAATCACAAAGTGGAGACCTTTGTGTCCAGAACGAAGGATCCGTTGGCAGTGGCCACGGACGCTCTGGTGGCCTCCTGGGGCCATTACCACCTTCTGTACGCTTTCCCTCCGATAAAACTGCTTCCGTGATTGATATGCAGGATAGTGGCGGAGGGGATAACAAGTTCCAGATTGGCCTCGGCGCACTTGGTACGCCGACATTGTGCACATGGTGGCAGACGCCCCTTGGCGGCTCCCGCTGCGAGACGACCGTCTGTCTCATGGGCCCATCTTGCCCCCTGCTTTACCCTCGCCGGCTTTGACGGCTTGGCTATTGAGTCCCAGGTGCTAAGAGACAGGGGAGTCACTGACTCAGTGATCCCTATGTTGTGGAAGGCTTGCAAGTACTTCCCGCAAGATTTACCACCGCACCTGGAAGGCTTGTATAGCTTGGTGCGAGGCGGAGGGTCATTACCCTCACTCTGATGTCGTGTCCAGGGCCCTGACTTTTTTGCAGTAAGGCCTGAACAAAAACCTGGCTTTGAGCACACTCAAGGGCCAGATATCTGCTCTGGCGATTCTTTTTCAGAGACCTTGGCTTCCCACTCATTGATTCGTACCTTTTGTACAAGGTGTGCGACATGTGGCGCCTTCGGGTGACGGCTCCGATGGCTCCGTGGGATCTGAATTTGGTGCTTTCTGTACTTCAGAAACCGCCATATGAGAATATCAGGCAGATTTCCTTACAATTGCTGTCGCAGAAGGTGGCCTTTTTAGTTGCCATCACTTCCGCCAGACGGTGTCTGCATTAGCTATATTATACTATAAGTCTCCCTACCTGGTCCTACATAGGGACAAGGTGGTCTTGCGACCCTCTCCTTCATTCCTTCCGAAGGTGGTTTTTTCCTTTCACATTAATGAAGATATTGTCTTTCCCTCATACTCAAAAGAGATTGAGTTGCATACTTTGGACGTAGTGAGGGCCTTATGAGTGTACTTGGCTGCTACAGCTTCTTTTCGAAAAGCTGATGCCTTGTTTGGCTGTCAGAGGGTCCGCGCACAGGGTTGGTGACCTCGTTGGCTACGATTCTCGTTGGATTAGACAGTCCGTGACCCATGCGTAATCTGTTCGGGGCAAGGTTCCCCCTTTTCCGGTCACGGCTCATTCTACCCGGGCTGTTGGCACATCCTGGGTTCTCAGGCACCAGGTCTCGGTGTCGCAGGTGTACAAGGCAGCCACTTGGGCCTTGGTTCCCACTTTCACAGTTCAAATTTCAAGTTTTATAAGTTGATGTGCTAGCATCTTCGGATGCTGCTTTTGCCCGCAAAATTTTGCAGGCGGCAGTGTAGGCGCGTATGGCGCCTCCTTAGAGGTTCAGTCGGGTACCTTTAGCGTTTACCCACCCCTCTTTTTGACACAGCTTGGGGACATCCCCACATGTCATGATGAGCTGCGTCTGTCAGTGAATGATGGGAGAAAAAGGGATTTTATTAAAACTTACCGTAAAATCCTTTTCTCCGAGTTCACTGACAGACGCAACACCCCCCCCCCCCCCCGTGCTCTGTCCTTGTACGGCTTGTGTACAAACTGAACAGCTATGCTGTGAGGGTGTTTATGTGGGAAGAGAGGACGGCCCCCATGGGAAGGGCCAGCTGTTTCTTTTCCCTGCCTAGTTAACTCCTAGTGAGACCAGCATAAACCCCACACGTCATGATGAGCTGCGTCTGTCAGTGAACTCGGAGAAAAGGATTTTACAGTAATTTTTAATAAAGTCCCTTTATACAATTCTTGTTGAAATTGTGATGCCAGCAGCTTGTTCATGTTTTTCCACTAGAGGAGCGCAACTTTTTATATAATTTTTACGTTTTAGAATAGCTGTAGCAAAAAGGCAGGCTATTACTCATCTGTGACCCAGAGTTGGCTATCCAGGCTCTGGAACGCCCCTGACCATGTTAGGATCCACCCAGCTGCGCGATTGACTGCTGGCTCCAGTTCTGAGTGCCAAAGCCACCTGCGCCCGCCCCTTGTCCTACCTGGCGCTCCAATGAGCTCTGGAGGGGCAAAGTGGTGACTGATGGTCACTGCTTTCTGCTCTGAGCTAACAGAGAACTGAGTGATCAGTGAACATGTAATCGTTCAGTTCTCGGTCTTGGAGCTGGCCAGCCACAGCATCAGACCCAATGCTGCAGTATGGAGGGGAGTATGTATGTTTTATATACCAATTCTTCTCCTTTTAAAGGGGGAAAATAAATTCTAGAGGTATGTAGCAGGCAAACCTCATTTATTTTGGGCCGAAATTGCCTCCTGTTACCTCACCCTTGCACTGGCTTTGTGGAGTGCTAGTGTTCTCCCTCACTAATGTGATGTGCAGGAAGGAAGGCCCAAAGCTTGCATCCCTGGGTGATGGAATCCCTTTCAATCAGTAGTGTGGCAGAAGAAAAAAAAAAAAAAAAAAAAAAATATATATATATATATATATATATATTATTTTTTTTTCTGTTGTCCAATGCTTTTTTTTTTTCCCCATTTGTTTTCAGGGGATCCTGTTCCTTCAAGAGAATGATCTGCTAAGAAACACTGCAGAGGATATAGCTCGTTTTTTATACAAAGGCGAAGGCCTGAATAAGACTGCCATTGGAGACTATCTAGGAGAGAGGTACACCCAAATTTGTACATGCACCTTTTCTTGTATGTCCATTTACTTAAACCCTTAAGCAATTAAAGCATTTAACACCCACCCCCCCCCCCCCCAAAAAGAACAAAAAATCGATCCAGTTCCCTTTAAAGCATGTTATACAGCACAGTGGTTGTGCTGTGTCATTTGGCCCCCCTGTATCACCTGAAATACCTGGCTGATCCTGCCAGTTTCTATCCTCCCCTCTGTACACTGACCACGATATCAAGCCTGCTGAGCCCTGACACTGTGGACTGTGGTCAGCGTACGTGCCTCCGTCATGCTCTGCTATCTGCAGCTCTCCTGTGTCTCCCTCTGTCCCCACCCCCTTCCTGCCTATCAGCTCTCAGTAGCGCTACTCTGCGCTTCCTCCTACTGCTTCTGATCATTAAATCCATCCCCTCTGTCACACAAAAAGCTGTATCCTAGAGCCTGTACTTTATAAAAACAAAACCGATTTCTACCTGTTTTAACAGTGTCTTCCAGCGATCACATGACTTCAGGCTCTCTCCTCTCCTCCCCGGCTGACGTCAGCAGGGGAATCTTGGCCCTGCCCGCTGGAGATCTCAGGTGGGGAGAGCTGAGAGCCAGGAGTCATGTGATCGCTGGAAGACAGTGTTATAAAACAGGTAGAAATCAGCTTTTTTTTTTTTTTTTTTTCTATTATTATTAAAAGCACAGGCACTAGGACACAGATTTTTATGTGACAGAGGGGATGATACGATCAGTTAGTGGCTTAACAACCACTTTTAATAACATGTAATTTTGTTTATTTGTTTTAAGTTGCTATTTCCTTTTGAAAAAAAATCCAGCCCAACATTTTTTTTGTATTTTGAATATACTGGGGAGAAGTCCCAATCTCTCTTCAGTTATTGCTTTCTGTGTTCCAGTTGTGGCAATCTTTACTCATTTCCTATGTGGTTACCCCCTCCTGCATTTCAGTGCTACTTCAGGTACGACTTGGAAGACATCTGTGCAACTTCATACACAGATGCCTATGCAAGTCGCACCTGAACTTGCAAAAAGTAGTGCAGGAACTACTTTCAAAATTGGTGTGACTTTTACAGTTGAAGTTGCACTAATTAAACTGCTACCAATGCAGACAATAGTGCGACTTCATGCGATTTGAAACTGTCATATTGCATAACCAGTCCCACCGGTGTGACCGATGACTTGGAATAAGAGGGCGTTAGAAATTCTCTCAGGTTACTGTTGGTGTCCCTGATCTTATGTGTCACTGAGGCACAGAAAGCAATAATAGCCCATCACAGCCAGGTCATCACTCAATATTGTGGCTGTTTTTTATACTTTGGGTAACACTATATATTTCAGTATTTGAACAAAGTATGCAGTATAAAGAAAGCTGATTTTCTTTTTTTCCTTTTTTTTTTTTTTCTTTTTTTTTTATAGGGAGGACTTCAACATTTCAGTACTTCATGCTTTTGTGGACCTTCATGAGTTTACAGACCTAAATCTTGTTCAAGCTCTCAGGTCAGCAGATTGTTTCTATAGATGTTGCTGTAAAACCACCAGCTGGTTCCCCTTTGTCTCGCTTATGTGCAAAGAAACAGGAAGGCTAATCTAAAAGAGGAAGTGGTCAGTTTTACCGACCAGAATAAAGTCAGAGCCTATTCAGGAAACTGTAAAACAAGCAATGGCGATGAGAAACTCAGCCACATTGCATAAAATAATGATTTGAAATGTAGATATGATGTGCTGTGTGCAACACTTAAATAGTTCTAGTATAGACACAATGCAAGGCTTATATGACTGGTTTGTCTGGAAACCCCGAGTATATTTGAGTGTGCAATTAACATGATGTTGCAAGTGGCTGACTGTTTACGTTTACATGTGGTAGTACTTTGAGGTTTCAGCTGGCCACCCACGTACATACTGTTCTGTGTAATCAAGCAATTGTGTTTTATTTAGCTTATCTGCTAGATGGTCTTTCAAAGCAAGCAATGTCCATTCACATAGGATAACTGTTAAATGATTGGAAGTGCTCCATGGCTGCTGCCAAGTTAAATCACAAGCACTTTTGTTTTTGTATCTCTTAGGAGTTTCAGGTTCTCCAAAGACACCTGGACATGTAATGACAGACATTGAAATGTAGAGGGGAATAAAAGGGTCTTTAGTCTTTTGCGTCAGAGGGTTTTCCAATAGAATTCATGCTCTGGTTTATGAGAGAAGCCTATTCCCATATAATTTGAATGTATCAAAGTGACATACATGTTTATATGAAGCCTTGTAAGGAAGTAATAATTTCTGCTTGTATTAAGCGTTAGTGTGTACTGACTTCTTTTCTCTTTTGACCTGTGGTGTTTGGTAGATGCTTATTTTATGCTCATTTGTTAAACAGGCAGTTTTTGTGGAGTTTTCGTCTACCAGGTGAAGCCCAGAAAATTGACCGCATGATGGAGGCATTTGCTCAGAGATATTGCATGTGCAATCCAGGAGTGTTCCAGTCTACAGGTATTGCATCATAATCACTCATGTCTGCACACTATTAATGTGTTCATAAGCTTCATTACACCAATATGCCATAGAAATATAGAAAGGAGCACTAGAAATAAACTTAATAGAAAAATCCAAGATCCTTTTAATTGGTTTAAAAAAAAAAGTTATATTAAAACATTCAGCACATTTCGGGGCAATGACACCCCCCCTCTATCAGGGCTCAATACAGGATAAAACTTTGATGGGCTCAGAGAAAATCGTGACTTAACAGATCTGTATTCGAACCTGTATTAAACACTCCACATTGAGTAAAAACTTGACAGCAGCTGCTGAGCAGCAATGCATCCAAATGCATTGGCTGCTGTTACGACCTTCTTCTTCTTCTTTTTTTTTTTTTTTTTTTTTTTTTTTTA
>BLSH010194872.1:741489-755013 GCA_018402905.1 Glandirana rugosa
AGATATTGCTATTAGTTCCTCCATTTCCATGCCTTTATTTAGTCTGATGAACCAGGCTTTGAGCGAGGGAGCGATCCTCTGCCTCCAGAGAACCGGAATGCACATTCTAGCTGAGGTTATCATGTACATGGCCAGTGATTGGCGGTGTAGATGTTTCGTAGTTTTGGAGTAGTGTAGGATGTATTGATGAAGGGAGAAATCTATTGGGTGTGTGGAGAGTCTCTCAAAAGTAGTCAGGGGTTTGAGATAGAGATTCTTCTCCTTTGAGCAAGTGAGGAAGTGTTGAATCTGTAGGTAAGACCAGGTGGGTAGTGATTCTATGATATTGGATTCGGTTAAGTCTGTTCTGGTTCGGAAGACACCATGGGTAAAGAAGTGGTGTGCTCTTGGACGATAGTTGGGTGGGAATTTGGCTATGGTGTCTAAACAGCCCCGGAGGAAGTTGGGATTGTTTAGGATAGGGGTCATAGGGCCCGGAAGGGATGCTATTGAAGTGGATTTTGAGAGTTCCCACAGACACTGGATGGGGGGGGGGGGTGATTAAGGGGAAGTTTTTATTATTTATTTCCTTATTTTGTTTCGGGAGCCAAATTATATCCTGGACAGTGTGCTTTAGGACTGACTGTTCAAGGGGCACCCAGTCCTTAGTCTTGTCATGTACATGCCAGTCTATTACTCTCGCCAGCAGTATTGCCTTGTGGTAGCTTTGAAAATCTGGTAGACCAATGCCGCCTTTGTGTTTGAGGGCAGAGAGTCTGGCCAGACCTATTCGCGGCGGGTGACTTTTCCATATGAACAAGCTAAGTTGGGAACTAATGGAAGGAAAGAACGATTTGGGAAGGGCGATGGGTATTGCCTACGCAATGTACAGGAATCTAGGGAGGGATGTCATTTTGATAGTGGCTGCCCGCTCAAACCAAGAGAGGTTCAGCTTCTCCCAGGTGTTGATATCCCTCGATAGTTCCTGTAGGAAGGGAAGGAAGTTTAATGTATATAGTCCTGCTGTCGTGGTAGGAAGTTGAATGCCCAAGTATGGGATTGCATCTGACTTCCAGGTAAAAGGGAAAGAGTCCCGGCATCTGCTCAGTGTTCTCGGATAAGGAGATGTTAAGGGCATATGATTTGTTAATGTGAATTTTAAAGTTAGATATTGATCCAAATCAGAGGAATTCTTTAAAAAGGTTAGGAATGGTGATATCTGGTTTCATAAGAAGAGAAGGATATTGTCAGCGAAGGCAGCTATCTTATAGGTGCGATCTCCAATTGTGACTCCCGTGATATCCGGGTGTGCTTGAAGGCAAGTGAGAAAGGGTTCCATAGTAAGTATAAAGACTAATGGGGAAAGTGGGCATCCCTGTCTGGTTCCGTTCTGGATGGGGAAGGCGTCCGATAGGTGGCCGTTTATCCTGACCCTAGCTTGTGGATTTGCATAGAGACTCCGGATACGATTTTGCATAAAAAGTCCCAGTCCCACTGAGGCGATGACTGCTGCCATGTAGTCCCAGGCCACTCTATCGACCGCATTCTCCGCATCCGTGGATAGGAAGAGTCCTTCTGTTGATGTTTGGCTAGCCAGTGTTAGATGGTTAGAGCCTTGATGGTGGTGTCACGGGCTTCCCTGCCAGGGACGAAACCCGCTTGGTTTTGAGACATCAAGTTGGGAATGTGGGGTAGAAGTCTGTTGGCCAGTATCTTTGCGTAGATCCTAATGTCTACATTTAGTAGAGAAATGGGTCTGTAGTTTTCAACTAATGTGGGGTCCTTCCCCCTTCTTGTGTATAACCGAAATATGAGCTTCTAGCAGGTCTTTAGGGGGTTCTTTCAACTCCCTTAAGGAATTAAAGGCGGTTAAGAAGTGTGGGGCCAGTACTGTTGCAAATGTCTGATAATATAGACCAGTGAGGCCATCAGGGCCCAGGCTTTTCCTGGGTTTTAAGGCTAGTCGGAGTTCCTCCGAATTTACGGGGGTTGTCAATGGACGCTGCTTGTTCTGGGGTAAGCTGAGGTAATTTATGTTCTGAAAGATAGTCCACAATAACTTTAGTCCTGGATTGTGGGTTCTGGTGGTGATCGGAATGTTTGGGTAAGTTATACAATTTAGAATAGTATTTAACTAATTGTTGTGCAATTTCTTCAGTTTTATTGATTTTTGTCCCCAAGCGGTATGTGATGGAGTGTATCGTCATTTGAGCCCTTTTACCCGGGAGCAGCCTAGCCAAAAGTCTACCGCTTTTGTTGGCTTGGTCGTAAAAGTTTTGTGATTAGTGTAAATTCACTTTTGATCTGTCTATCTAGTTCCTCTAGCAGAGCTCGTCTTCCGACACCAGGGCTGCGTAGTCTGTTTCGGCTTTACTCTGTTTATGAAAAGCCTCTAGTGTGCGGATCTGTGTGGTTAGTGCCACGATTGTAGCCTGCCTTTCTTTTTTCATTTGCGTTGTTAAAGAGATGCATTTGTAGGCTAGCCATTAGGTCATGGCCGGCGTCTCTGGAGAGGAATTAAGCGTGAAATTGTCCTGCAGTGACAACTTTACGGTCTCCTTACTCGCCAGATCACATAATAATTGTGGGTCTAGTCTCCAGCATCTGTGTCTCTGTTCAAAGTTGGGGAAGCGGAGGGTCCTAGTGATGGGGTGGTGATCTGATATATACATGGACTCTATGGAGGTGTCTTGGAGATAAGTCAGGTCCGTTTGGGTGAGGAAGAGATAGTCAATACGTGAGTATTTGTTGTGGGGAGGGAAATAATAAGTGTAGTCCTTGGTATCAGGGTTGAGGGTTCTCCAGGTGTCGTGGAGGGACAGTAGGTGCATTTGGTTTTTAATTTTGCGTAGGGCATGGTATGGTAAGGAGGATCCAGATGAGGAATCAATATTGGGCCAGGGGGGACGTTAAGGTCACCTCCTAGGATAATCATTTCTTCGTGGAACGGAATAAGTCTATCCCTTTCCTAATAAAGGGGACTTGGCATGTGTTAGGAGCATAGATGTTGACAAATGTCACTGGCTTATTGTAGATGTGGCCTTTAACAAATATGTATCAACCTTCCGGGTCAGCTAGATGAGCAGTAGGCTGAAATGGGAGATTTTTGGCAATAAGGATGGTTACTCCTTTTGTTTGTTTTTTATTGGGGAAGGGGCGTGAAAAGTGTGTGGATACCTTCTATTATGAAATTTGGGAATGTTCAGTGCTTTTAAAATTAGTCTCCTGTACAAAGGCTACTTGGGCGTTGAGTTTAGATGCTTCCCTGAGGACAGCAGATCTTTTTTCAGGGGTGTTCGGGCCCCTGACATTTAGGGACATTATCTTCAGGGTGCTTTGGGCGCGCATCTTGTTAGGAGGGGACGTGTAAGGGAACGGATGGGGGCAGGGGAGGGTCAAGGGTTTAGGAGAGTTAAGAGGGTTGAAACGAGTGAAAGGGGTGCAAGGATAACGTGGGCAATGGAGTTAACGGCACTCTGGACCACAGTGTGGGATCCCTATGGGGTATCCGCTAGGTGGTGACCTAGCTGACGTGGGGGGTTTGTGGAAAGGATCGGTGGGCGGAAATAAGAGGTAAATGGTTAATGGCCAGCGGGGAGAGCAACACAGGTAGCTGCGCCTCCCAAAGGGGTATTGGGAATAAGGGAGGTTGGCTTGGTGCTCAAACGTAAGGGGAGCAGAGTCAGAGAGAGGGTTTTACTTTGGCATCCTCGCCCGTGTCAGGCCAAATGAAAACTGACCCAAGCCCCCCGTTCAGGCCACTGCTGTAAAGGATGGCGGCCGCCCCAAGCCCAGTCTTCAGCTAGCAAGGGTCTCAGTGCCCAACTCGGCTAACCTCGGGGTTCAGGGGGGTGTTGAGGTCCCCAGAGGTGTGTTGCAGGGTTTTGAGTGGGCAGGTGGGGGCCGGATGACCGTCCCGGATGTTGCGGCCTAGTCGCGGGTAAAGCCGCAGCCTAAATTTGTGGGCGCCGCGGAGGACCGATCGGGGCGGTATTGATTTTTGGCCCAATCGGTTGGGGGTGGGTGAGGGGTCCCCAGTGTTTTGGGACCCAGAGCAGGTGGATGGAGGTTGGATGGCCGCATTGTCTGGCGCGGCCTAGGCGCGGGTGAAGCTGCGGCCTAGATTTCCGCGGGGGTCAGATCAGGGCGGCCGAAATCTTTAGCCCAGACTGTTGGGGAGGACGTTGAGAGACACCCTGAGTGTGTTTAGGCGCTCACCAGGCTTGAGGGAGGACGGATGCCTGAGGATTGTGTCCAAAGCTCCTGAGCGCTCCCAAGACGCGTCTGCTGTCTTCCAGGTCCAGCCCACGCCACGTGTTCAGTTTTTTAAATAATTGCCTGGTCTTTATTTGTGCCTTGGAGCCCTGCCATATATTTCCCAAGACCTGTCTATTTTTAGTGTTTAGAAATTAATTAAAAGAAAGTTGTCGTTAAAG
Organism: Glandirana rugosa; assembly: GCA_018402905.1. Lineage (NCBI taxonomy): Eukaryota > Metazoa > Chordata > Amphibia > Anura > Ranidae > Glandirana > Glandirana rugosa. The sequence goes on from BLSH010194872.1 coordinate 745,905, forward strand.
GAATACGGGGGCTGCCATTACTGACCCCTGCTTCTGAAAATGCTAGTTTCCTGCCAGTCACGCTGACCACCTTGCTTCAGTACTTTCAGCCACCGGCCCAGAACAAGTATGATTAGCAATCCTGACTTTCTCAGACTTTCCTGTGTACAGTGATTTAGAATGTATTGATCCCACAGACAGCCAGGCAACTAGTATTTTCAGAAGTTAAAAAATGGCAGCTCAAGGTTCATTTTTACTAAACTGTGTTCTAGTAAATATTTACACCATTTGATCAGGGAGGACCAGGACCAAACTGTGTGAGCAGTTATCCATCCCTGTACCAATATACATTCACATTTGATTGTGGAATCTATTGTCTAATAACTGAAAATGTAGACCTAAAGAGCAACCAAAACGTTTGTTACATAATGTCGTATAGCTTTTGCTAGAAAATAGGTCTTATAGACTTACCCAAGGCATTCAGTGATAAGGATTTGGGACTGAAGATTTGCTGTACATTTATTTCAGGTACTTGTATAGCGCCGACAATTTACGCAGCGCTTTACATATAATGTATATTGTACATTCACATCAGTCCCTGCCCTCAAGGAGCTTACAATCTAAGGTCCCTAACTCACATTCATACATATTAGGGCCAAATTAGGAGCCAATAAACCTACCATCATGTCTTTGGGGTGTGGGAGGAAACCGAAGTACCAGGAAGAAACCCATGCAGCCACAGAGGGAACATGCACACACCAGGCAGGTAGTGTCATGGTTTGGATTCAAACGGGTGACCCTAGTGCTGTGAGGTGGAAGTGCTAACCACTTAGCCACTGTTACAGGTGTTTTCTGTTTCACCTGTGGATCTTGTATTCATTACAAGAAGAATTTACGCAGTTTTGTTACGCATTCAGGTTTTCATGTTCTCTCTAAATCTGGATATAGATGGATCCAAATTCAGTCGGTTCAACAGGGCTAGCCAAATTTCGATCCATCTTTGTCCATTCCCGCTCAAGAAAAGCCAAAGGATCCATGTCTCTTGAACGAGTGTTGGGAAATTCTTTTTCAATCAGTGCTGCAGCCAGTCGATTGCAGCGCTGATCAGTGGTAATACAATACTATAGTATACAATATCACAGCCTCAATTGTGTGGATGAGGGAAACCATTGGTGTGTTTTTTTTTTTTTTATCAGCCGGCTGACTGATCAAAAGAAATTGATGTATTTATGGCCAGGTTTAAACCAATGGCGGTGCGTTCATCCCCTTCCTCTTCCCTCACATTTTTGTTACTTCTATTAGTGCTGGGCAGATTTAACACAGCACTTTATGGATTATGGTTTTAGAGAGGTCTGTACTCACTTCCTATATGTGATCATGCTTTAAAGCGGTAGTAAACCCGCAAAGCTATTTTTACATACAGGTAAGCCTATAATAAGGCTTACCTGTAGGTAAAAAGAATATCCCCTAAACCTGCATGGTTTAGGAGATATTCGCCCTGCATGCAGCCGCTGACATTAGCGGCGCATGCGCTCTGACGAGGCGGCCGGCAACTCAGAGCTGGTTGCCGGAGCGAAGAGCTGCGCGCGGGAGTGACGTCACACGGCTCCGGCCACTCACAGCGCCGGAGCCGCGTACCCGGAAGAGAGAAGAGGACAAAGATGTCAACGTCCTTAGCGCTGACCGACTCGGGCATCGGGGGCCTCGTTCTAAGGTAAGTATTTCATAATATGTTAGTATGCGATGCATACTAACATATTATGCTATTGTCTTGCAGGATATTTTTTTATTTTTTTTTTTTTAGCAGCGGGTTTACTACCGCTTTAAGACACATTTTATATACTAGAATTTTTAAGCCACTTCTGAAGTTATACTTGTGTTTCAAAAATCATATCAGAGGCACATAGAATAGTGAGTAGCAATGTATTATGACTCAAATACCTTTTTATAATGTAGTAAAAACAATGACTTTGCATCTTTCTATTCCTGTGTTTTAGAGCGGCTGTAAGCGTAGATCCCTTCTATGAAATGTTGGCTGCCAGGAAAAAACGGATCTCTGTCAAGAAAAAGCAACAGATGCAGCAGCAGCAGCAAGAACAGTCTTAAACGACAGATTTGACATTGGAGCAGTTTTGTCCCTTGTGGCCTGCAGCCACTCCTGAGCACTCCTTGGAAAGATGAGGACCGCGAAGAGCTTGGTATTCCATTGACTGTGTAATGTAAAAACCAAAAGGACTATGGCATCAGATACAGGATCTTTGTGGCTGCAAGTGATAGAACTTTCAAGATTCTACTAGTTTTCTCTTTCGAGGGTCCAGACCTGTGTTTAGCAGTGGTAGCCACAGTATTGTGCGTCTGCCATTTCTTCCTGTGTAAAATATTTTGGTTAACTAGGACTCTAAGCCATGTTGGCAAGTTAGTTTTGTGATAAATTAAGAAAATAAATAATTTGCATGGAAGAGCAATACAACCCCAGCCTAAGCATTTCAACGACACAAAATGTCAAGGACTGTGTGTAATGGCACACTTTTTTGAAAACAATATTCTGTTCTTCCAAAAAAGAAAAAAAAAACTCATCACTCATTGATGGTGCTTGAAGGTTCTGAAAGACAGTTGTCATTCTACTCTACAATACAATATCTTTTATTTAGTATTATAGAAACCGCTTGTATCCATATAAAAAATTCTGATGTTAAGGTCATAGAACAATTGCTGCGGAAATATGTTTAACGTTGATTGCTTTATACGTGAGGGGGTGGAGCGCTATAGCTTCTGGGAGTCAATCATTTTTCATGTCAGGACACCATGTAGCCCTATCCTCCTAATTCTCTTCCTGGCTCTTATTGGAAAACTATACTGGGGCTGAATAGACAAGATATCTAGGCAGCTGATGGAAAGCTGGGACACAATGTGTGAAAACGAAGTCCTAGCTGTATTAGACCTGTCAATGACCAGAAACAGGATTACTTCTGCATAGTACCAGCTACATTCATGCTCTAGTAAGCAGATTATAGCCACTGTGATTTGTGCAGGTCTTTTTTATTTATCGGGTCTGCAATGGCAGCCTACAAATTTTTAAGCATAGGTATCTTTTTAAAGCATGCATAAATATTGGATTGTTACCCAGCTGATTTCAGGAGGAATGACTAGAATGTCTATGGGTTTTCTCAAACCAAGGTGTGCTTTGCATCGGAGGGCCTCAGTGACCAATAGGAATGTGAAGGAGGTGGGAAGAGTCGGACAAGCTTCAACACTGCCAGGAGTAATGAGCTTGTCCCATCAAAACAGCATGCTATTTTGGTGTAACAGAAGAGATTGGTCAGCATCCATACCTGCAGCAGTTTTTAGTTTGGTTCCCCTATGCATGTTTAATGGTGCAGAGGGTGGTTGAACATACAATACATGAGCTTTCTACAACATTTTTTTTTACAGTAGGTCTAAATATTTGCTCAGAGAGGTCATAGTAATACAAAACTTGCCTTCCCTTTCCCAGATAATGTGGCAGAGCTAAGTAAATAGTTCATGTAATTGTTCATGCTAAATGTTTTTAAGTACAGTTGGATGCACAATAAGATCACAGTGGTGTTGTGGAGGTGTACTATGACTAGATTACAGCTGGCGACACATTGACTGCCCTGTAAATTTAGCCCGGTAGTCTTGGACCCCTTTCATGCTGGGGCCGCAGCTGCGCTCGCGGTAAAGCACTGCTCGTTTTAGTGGTGCTTTTCGACCGCTATCAGGTCGCCTTTAACCCCAAAAAAGGGGTTAAAAACTCCTATTTTGCAGTGCTTTCAAAGCACTGCCCATTCATTCCAATGGGTAGGGGCGGTTTTGGAGCGCTGTATACAGCACTCCCAACCTGCCCCAAAGATGCTGCTCAGTGTGAAAAGACACACTGGAATGAATGAGAGGTGGTTTTCAGGCGCTTAGCAGAGGCTATTTTCAGTGCTAAAGCGTCTGAAAGCCGCCCCAGTGTGAAGCCCTCTGCCTGATTTATTTATGTATGTTCTGATATTTGAAATGTACCACCTTTTAACACGCAAGACAGACATCTGACTCAATGAGAATAATGAAAGTGGTCAGATATAACACAACGCACTGCTGATGTGACCAACCCTCTGATCTTCATTGAAATATCTTCTGCTCTGTGATATTTGAATATCGCGCAAACCTTTCAATTCAATTTCTAGCATAATGTCATGTTGCTATTTTGCTTTTTTTTTTTTCACTTTCATCTCCTCATTTGTTGTGTCTTCAGGACAAGAATTGATGGAAAATCTTCACAGTGGGAACCAGACAGCACAAACTGACAGAGATTTAACTATACCCTACTCTGTGTTTACAATTAAAGGGTAGCTAAATCCAACCTTTAAGCTTTGGAACAAATACTAAAGTGATTCTAAAGCTTCTTACCTTTTAAGGACATTGGTAGCAAGATCACTGCACTGCCTACCTGGTCATTATACGGGGTCTCTCTAATTATATTCTTCATTTGCTTTTCAATGGGTTTACATGAAAATGGAACCAGAAGCTCCACTGGAGAGATAAGGTAGAGATCTAAAATACAAGTCTGTGCAACACACTGGCATTGCATATATGTATGCTGATAGCGATTCATTTACTGAACTGTGGTGGGGCAAAGAGAAGTGCCCCTATGTGCATATAAAACCTCAGTTATGTGCATTGGAATTGAAAAAAATAGATTTATTCCTTCACAAGATTGACGTGAACATGCGTGTGCTTACTTTAAAACATTTTGACCGTTGCCTGTTGGGTTCCAAGAGCATTAAAAAAAAAAAAATAACCCTATACAAGGAGGTATTTTTAGGCTGAAAAAATATTTATTCCAGCAATCCTTTAGGAATGTTTTGCTAGTTCTATATTGGCCTTTGGTTGTGCATGGGTACCACGTGCATTTTCTTTTCAAGAACTTTAAATAGAAATTTCCCTTAAACTGTGTGTCCTCTATGTAAGAAGCAGAAACCTCTACCTCATTGCTGCTGGTTTTACCTGGATCAGGAGGTAAAATGACCGTTTCAGGGCCACCGGATATCTGACCATTCACACTTCTGTATCTGAAAGTTGTGCCTTTTAGACTTTCCAGTATTGTAGATGCTAGTGTGACAAGGGCTTTTTAAGGGCGATGTGGGGTTCTGTGCTGCTACATTGAGGATGTACTGTAAATCTTTAGAAGTTCAGGTATTTAAAAAAAAAAAAAAAACTTTACATACTCACCTAGGTGGATGTAGCATTTGTCTGATGCTGCATCTGTTCCCTGCCAACTCTAAGACTGAGAACTGAGTGATCAAAGCCTGCTGATCGCTCAGCTCTCTGTCTTCAGTGAGCGGAGAGCTGGTGACTGTCGGTCACTGACCCTCTACTCTACCCCTCTAACGCTCACTGGGGGGGGTGGAAGCGGTTGGCTCAGGCCCTCAGCAGCTCGCTGAAAGGCTGAGCCAGCTGCCGATCTAGGTATCTGGGTAGATCCTGACTTTAAAGTCGGGATTTCTCTATAGTCTGGGCTGGCTCAGTGACATCAGCAGGCTTTAGCATGCTTTCAGCTGAAAATGGGTCCTAGCACTGCAGAACAAAGTGCACTCCTGTGACCCACGCGAGAAGTAGGGCCAAAAGAGCTTTCCAACTGTTAAGGTACCCACACACCTAGAAGCTACTTTCCTCCTCTGCGACTAATCGGACATTTAGAAGGTCCTCTTTTTGCACCCGCCATACACTTATAGGAAGTGGGACATTTCAGACACTCTCCATAGTCTTGGAACATGTGGTCTGGATTTCCTTTGCCTTGTCACCACAGGAAAGTAGGCATACATTTTCCAGCCATGCTCAATAAAGAATTACGGGGGTTGTGCTGTGACCATATTCACTCCATACACTGAGATTTTGCACTACTGCATTTGAATAATTTATGTTGTACAGTAATTTGCCTCCATGCCAGTGTATCCAAAGGCATAGCGAATAACTGTATTCTTGTTGTACCTTTTTTTTTTTTTTTTTTTTTTAACTAAGAACTGAAACTGGCCATAGATTTTTTTTTTTTTTTCTTTTTTTTTCTTTTCTTGTTCAGCCCGAGGTGGATTGAGGAATCCCCCCACACTGGGACATAGAATTCCGACCGTGGGACTTGCTGTCATAATACGTTGATCAGCAGCTGGAGCCACTGATGCAAAAAAAAAAAAGACGTTTCCAGCATGTCTTTTTGACAGAGGTCAATCAAACAATCGGCTTCTGTCGAGCAAGGGTGGTCTGCTGAACTGACCAAACAGCTTAAGTAATGTATAGGTATGCTTTTATATGGCATCTTGGTAACCCATGGCAACCAATAAAAAGTATCCTGTATTCCTTTTTGAATAGGTGAAATCTGATTGCTGTGATTCTGTACTTCTAATCCCCACTGTGTTTTAAAGTCTGTATTGGGCTTATTAAATAAATCCATGCAGTACTCGCAGCAATTAGGCAGAATCTATTTTGTACTGGTGTGATTTCAGTAGATTGCATTCTGGTGGGTTACTGTGGTTGGCACTCTGGCTTTGCTCCTTGCACTGTTCAGCAAGACTGCTTGTGTCCATTTTTCTGCTATTCCCAAGCAATAACAGCAGTTTGGTTAAAAATTGTAATTATTCATGGCTGTAAATGAAATATTCTGTATGAGAGCAACGTTTTAGGCCCATTCACCATATTGCGGTGCGTTTGGTAGAGGTGCAGGTAGAATTTCTGGTAGTGCAATGTATGTCTATAAGCAAGGTATGTTGGGGGTGTGATTAGATATGAATGGCAGAGAGTTGCACACATGCAGGTAACATGCGCTAGTTTGAATTGGCCAACCAGACAAGAGAGACAGGTTTTCCTCCTAAGGATGTTTTTGGTGTTCTGGATTTGCTTTGGGGATATTTAATACCCCACACAGAGCTTTCAGACTGCGTGTCACAGTTTATGGCAATAAAACACTACGGTTTGTAAAAGGTGGTTACACTTGATCAAACACTGATATTGCACGCTTCTCTTATCCCAGTGTGACAATCGAATGGAATCTAAAGCACATCTTTTTGAATATGTAAGCTATAGGGCATTAACTTTAAACTGTTTTGAGTTTTGTAGCGTGGTATGTCTGGCAGGTTTTGTAAATTGTTGTGCCAAAGTGGGGGGAGACCCCACCGCACTGTGCCTGTCTGTTACCTTCTATTAAAAGGAAGTACTGTGAAAATGATTCAGGACTGAATACCTCATCTTCCTTGTACGGGGTAAGACTGGGTATTATTGGGTTGGTTTTTGTTGTATTTTTTTCTATTTAATATTATAATGTACACAGATTTTGAGTTAATAAAAACTTTCAAACTTCACTTTGAAGTCTGTTACTAATTATGCCACTCTGAACCAATTCCTGAGCATTTGTGTTGCCAAGGTGCAGCTCTTTTTTCTGCAACCAGGTTTAAATAAGTCAAAGTGAATGGAACTTGCCAAGTTCATCTCCTGGACCCACAATTCACAGTGTGTGCAATGATTTGTATTGAAGAAAAATGTAACAAAGGTCACTGTGTAAAGGGAGAAATTATAGCATGAAGGAAACCCTAGTTTGGAAGTGAGCATCATAAACCTCCTTGTATTCCTTCTCCCATACACCCTGCCTGCGCTAATTCTTTTTCTGAAATTCATAACCTGCATGACATTCAGAAAGTTCCTCTGCCCCATGTGACTGGTAGGCTGGATGGAATGTCATGTGTGACAATAGGTGGAAGCAGTGCGTTTTTTTGAGACTGAATCAGCAGGCCTTTGTAATTCCTTTCTAACTGTAACACTTACCTTAAAGTAGATACACTTTAGGTTATAGGCCCCATTTACATGACTGTACCTGTCCATACACCCATGCGAAGGGTTATCTTTTCCCACTTGGAATGTTTTTTTGTGCTTCATTCATGTGTATTAGAATGCAGCGCCTACACAGACACAGCTGCTGGTCCCAATTTGACAGGCGTGTGGCTGTGTTTGGGGAGAAATTGGGATCAGAGGCTATGCCTGTGCTGCTGCATCCCAATGGTTCTTCACATACAGAGGGTGTTTTACTAAAACCGGAGAGTGCAAAATCTGGTGCAGCTATGCATTGAAAGCTATCGGCTTCCAGGTTTTATTGTCCAAGCTTAATTGAACAAGCTGAAGTTAGAAGCTGATTACTATGCACAGCTGCACCAGATTCTGAGTGTGCCAGTTTTAGTAAATCTCCCCCATAGTATCTCACAAAAGTGAGTACACCCCTCACATTTTTGTAAATATTTTATTATATCTTTTTATGTGACAACACTGAAGAAATGACACTTTGCTACAATGTAAAGTAGTGAGTTTACAGTTTGTAGAACAGTGTAAATTTGCTGTCCCTTCAAAATAACTCAACATGCAGTCATTAATGTCTAAACTGCTGTCAACAAAAGTGAGTACACCTCTAAGTGAAAATGTCCAAATTGGGCCCAATCAGCTATTTTCCCTCCCCGGTGTCATGTGACTCATAAGTGTTACAAGGCCTCAGGTGTGTTAAATTTGGTTTTATTGCTCTCTCTTACTGGTCACTGGAACTTCAACATGGCACCTCATGGCAAAGAACTATCTGAGGATCTGAAAAAAAAGAAATGTTTTACATAAAGATGGCCTAGGCTATAAGAAGAATGCCAAGACCCTTAAACTGAGCTGCAGCACGTTGGCCAAGACCATATAGCGGTTTAACAGAATAGGCCTGGCCATGGTCGACCAAAGAAGTTGAGTGCACATGCTCAGCGTCATATACATAGGTTGTTTTTGGGAAATTGACGTATGAGTGCTGCCAGCATTGCTGCAGAGGTTGAAGGGGTGGGGGGTCAGCCTGTCAGTGCTCAGACGATACACTGCATCAAATTGGTCTGCATGGCTGTCATCCCAGAAGGAAGCCTCTTCTAAAGATAATGCACAAGGCGGCAACCTGGTGAGGATTACAAAGACAAGTGTGCCTTGTCTACAATCAAGCATGGTGGTGGGAGAGTCATGGTCTGGGGCTGCATGAGTGCTGCCAGCACTGGGGAGCTACAGTTCATTGAGGGAACTATGAATGCCAACATGTACTGTGACATACTGAAGCAGAGCATGATTCCCC
>BLSH010194872.1:755023-783086 GCA_018402905.1 Glandirana rugosa
TTCCCCCCCCCCCCCCCCCTTCCCTTCGGAGACTGGGCTTCAGGGTAGGATGCTAACATAACAACCCCAAACACCCCTCCAAGATGACCACTGCCTTGCTAAAGAAGCCGAGGGTAAATGAACTGGCCAAGCATGTCTCCAGACCTAAACCCTATTGAGCATCTGTGGGGCATCCTCAAACGGAAGGTGGAGGAGCGCAAGGTCTCAACATCCACCAGCTCTGTGATGTTGTCACTCCAGTGGCAACCTGTGAAGCTCTGGTGAACTCCATGCCCAAGAGGGTTAAGGCAGTGCTGGAAAATAATGGTGGCCACACAAAATATTGACATTTTCACTTAGGGGTGTACTCACTTTTGTTGCCAGCAGTTTAGACATTAATGGCTGTGTGAGTTATTTTGAGGGGACAGCAAATTTACACTGTTATACAAGCTGTACACTCACTACTTTACATTGTAGCAAAGTGTCATTTCTTGTGTTGTCACATGAAAAGATACAATAAAATATTTATAAAAATGCAAGGGGTGTACTCACTTTTGTGAGATACTGTAGGTGTACACATAAAATACACCTATGTACGTAATATAACTGGGTACTAACATTTTATAGGTAAAGTTGATCCAGGGGATATCCAATTGCCTTTTGGGAGATCAGGAAGGAATCTTTTTTTTTTTTTTTTCCTCCCCCCTGCTGTAGCAAATTGGATCATTCTTTGCTGTTTTTTTTTTCCTTCCTCTGGATCAACTATGGGTATAGGATTGTGTATATGGGTGTTTTTTTTTTTTTTTTTTTTTTTTTTTTTTAATTGGTTGAACTAGATGGAATTGTCTCTTTTCGACTTAACTATGTAACCAGTGCAAATGATGCAGTAAAGCCTGACCAAAACAAGTAATGTAGGGTGTAGCATATTCAAACTTTTGAGTCTTTATTGCCTTTTAAAACCTAGGTTCTCCCCTTTCTTTTGCCATATTTAAAGTGTATGTATATCTGAGAACAAACCTAAATTCTCAATTGTACATTACAGGACACAGGAGAAGTACTCAGGCATGTAGGTTTATTAAACCATGAAAGATGGATGCAGTAGTAGACAGCCATGTAAGCTAGAGCCGTGGCTGGCTGCAAGAGCTGCAGCAATGCTGTGCTGAGCCGAGCTGTGCTTCACCCCCTCCCCTTTTAGGACTGCTACCAGCTGGGCGGCTGTGTTGGAAAAGACTGCACCTGCTGTGGATTCCACACTGGTGCTCACTTGAACCTGTGGGACTAAACACAGCTTGCAGTGAGCTTCTGCTTGGGGTCTGCCATAGGTGCAGTCTTAGTGGAAAGGGGAGGGGGCAAACAGCAGCACTCTGCACAGCTTCTCTGCAGCTCTTGCTGCCAGCCATGGCTTAAACTTGAGACTGCATGGCTAACTCACACTGTACCTAAATGCCCAGCTTTCCATTACTGTGCATTTTATGTATGTCTTTCAGTGACCCTTAATAAGTTGTATGTTGCTGCCTTTAGAAGATTGGACACTGGCAAAAAAGAGCTGCGAGGACAGCCAAGTATAACTCTTTCCACTTTGAGCATGCCTCAGATTTCTTGCAAAGGTCTTAGAACAGATATCTCCTCTTCTCTGAAAGAAGCAAACCTCTGTTCTGTTTCATTCACAGTAGGGCACTAATGGGTCAGTAGATTGTTACCATTGGTTATTGCTCTACCTGCAAGAGTAGGATGCTAGGTTTAACCAAAAATAGGCCACCCAGGAGCACTCTTGCTGGTAACCCCCCCCCCCCCCTCCATCTTTAGTTTTTCATGCCTAGCACTTAGGAGTTAGGACCTGAAAATGTTATGCTCTTATTTTAAGGTTTAGTTCCTGTTGGCTTTTTGTCTAATAAACTGTGGTGCTGGGTGACAGGCTGGATATATAGATCCTGGTAGTCTCCTCAGCCCTGCTTCCAAATGCATGCAGTTCCCTGCCCTGGCAGAGACCGGCTGCAACATCTCTGTGTGGTAATGGAGTGTTACCTTTTTGAAGAGAACTATCCCTGTTTGCTCACCAATTCACTTTCTGGATAGCAATGGCTGTGTCACAGCAGGGGGCTGGGCACAGTATTGAAAGAGACACCCATCTTTCTTGTGCAATTTGTGAAGTGGCTAGGACCTTTTCTCTTTCGTTCATTATGGACACAGCAGCTTCATCTTGACCATTGAGTTATGCTGCCATCTTCAGGAGAGGACTAGGCAGAATAACAATTTATCAAAAAACAGACACAGCCCCTCCCAGGGGCAGTCCTCACTGGTAGTAACCCCCCACCCTGTAACAGATGGCTCTGTTTTTTTCTGCCTAGTCAAGGAGTAAAGACCTGGCTCCCTGCTGGGACCTGTGGTTCCTCTGTCTTGGTTCCCCTTCTGCTGTATTTTTGCAATGAAGACTGCAATCAATCGTTGGGCGACAGGCTGGATAATATAGATCCTGGCAGTCTCCCCAGCCCGGCCAGCGAACGTGTGCAAACCTTAGCTTTGCGCTGCATCGGCCGCGACAGGCCCCTAATCGCATGGGGCAGCTGGTGGGTTAAATGTCCCGCAGGAGCACATATGACCGGGCGACAGGGTCCGAGTCACAGTGCTGTCATGGCCGTGGCCCCCCTGGAATGGACTGGGAGGTGGATCTATCTCGGGTGGGATACCCACTACCTCCCGACTGGATGGGTAAATACGCCCCCCCACCCCTGCTGGGGTATGGGGGGAGCAGGCGGGGGGGCATGTTCCCCTCCCCCCACCCTCTGGTTTCTGGGGCCCTCCCATGGTGTCCGGGGTTTGCTGCACCCAACCCCCCACCTCATGCTGTGAGGGCCGCCATTACCGTGTGGCCGGTCCGGACGTCGTTTTGCGTTATCCGCAATCGGCAGCCATTTTGTTGTAGTCACGGCGGCCATTTTGAGGTGACTGCCACCTATTGTAACAGCCTGAGGAAGGTGTGCTCAGCGGCCATTTTCTTGTAGCTCAGCCGAACTATGAGGCAATCGGACCTCGTGCATAGGGGAGGGGCTGCTTCTGAGCGGAGTCTCCTCATGGCAGGGACACAGCAGCACAGGACAAGCACAGGACACAGACAGCGGCAGAAGTAGTCAGCAGCAGGCACAGCCTCCTTTCTGTAACGATTGTGGGGCCGACAGATGGTGAGTCCTCCTGGCTGTGCAGCGCTCTGGGTGGGGGGTGCCTGTCTCTCTTGTACCTAGGCCTCTGTCCAGGTGGTGTGTTACCAGTGTGGGTGATGCAATGGCATCTGATGCGGGTGTTTCTCCACCAGACCCCTCCATGGTAGCGGCCAGCGCCTCCAGGGCTGCGGTCCCCCTTGACGCTCTGTCGGCGGTCCTGGAGTCCTTTGTCTCTCGGGTAGAGATGGCATGTGGGCATAAGGGAAGCAGCCCCCTACCCTCCTTCCTCTGGAGAGGACTCTGACCCTGAGGGAGGCTATGCTGTGACGGCAGGGACCCCCCTTGAGCTGTCTGATGGCGAGGTCCCAGAGTCCGATAGCGAGGAGGACTCCTCGGTGACGGCTGCCTCCCACAAGAAGGCGCTAGTAGGTGCCCTGATTATGGTGGTGCGCGATACTCTGAAGCTGGAAGAGGCAGCTGGAGCATCGCAGGAGGTGGCCGGTCCCCTCGAGTCGCATAAGCCAGCCCGCGTAGTTAAGGTTTTCCCTTATTTGCCTTACTTGATAAGTTTATTTACAGAGCATGGGATCGGCCTCAGAGTTCCTTCCCCATTCCGAAACAGTCCTCTTTGTGCTATCCTGTTGAGGACAGCCTAGTGAAAAAATGGGCGTCACCTCCTGTTGATCCCCGTCGTTCAAGGACCCGGCTGATAGAAAAGCCGAGCCAGTTGCCAGATCCATGTTTGCTCTGGCAGGGTCAGCTCTGCGGCCTGTTTTGGCCACTGCTCTGGTGTCGCAAACACTCACCGAATGGGCGAAGCTACTGCACCGCGAATTGAGCAAGGAGCAGGCTCCTCCGGCCTGTGTAGAGCTCACTGACACGATTATCCAAGGGCTTAAATATGTGTGTGACGCAGCTTTGGTTACGGCCCCCCTGTTATCTAAGTTGTACTCGTCTTCTGTGGTTGTCAAGCGTTTGCCCTGGCTAAAATGTTGGTTGGTGGACCAAACATCTAAGAAGGCCCTGGCAAACTTGCCTTTTCAGGGTGGGCGGCTCTTTGGAGCTACCCTCGATGAGATTATAAAGGATCTCACTGGTGGGAAGAGCACCTTTCTTCCGGAGACCAAGAGGAGTAAGGAGCCCCGCCGCAGGCAGGGCCCCTCCTTTTCTGCCCAGCAGAGGCTTTTTTTTGTACATCCCGCTCGTCGAGCAAGGCCTCCCAGCCCGCCACGGCTCCCGTGGGTGAACAGAAGCATCCCTGGCAGCGCGTATGCGTGACAAGCCAGAGGACAAGTCCTCCTCAGCATGAAGGGTTTCCCCCACCCGTCTTTCAGGCGAGGGGACGTTTGCGGACCGGTGGACTTCCTGCATTTCAGACCGCTGGGCGCACGAGTTGATTTTGTCAGGGTACAAAATAGAATTTCGTTCCCGCCCTCCGGACAGGTTCTTTGCCTCAAATATGCGGCTCCCCCCGGGTCGGCTGCATGCTCTGCTGGGGGCGGTGCAGGACCTCCTTCGTCAGGGGGTCGTGGTTCCCATCTCGGAACGATTTCAGGGTTTTATTCCAACCTGTTTGGTTCCGAAAAAGGATGGGGTCTGGCTGATACTGGACCTCAAAGCCCTCAACTGTTTCTTACGCGTACAAAAGTTCAGGATGGAGTCCGTCCGCACGTGCGCCATGTCAGGTTTCAATCGGACAATGCCATGGCCGCGGCGTAGGTGAATTATCAGGGCGGGGACAAGAAGCTCGACTGCGGCCATGAAATGGCTCACATTCTACGGTGGGCCAAACTTCATGTACCGGCGATCTCCTCCGTCCACATTCCAGGCGTAGAAAACTGGCAGACAGACTACCTCAGCCGCCAGACGCTGAATCAGGGAGAGTGGTCCCTGCACCCGGATGTATTCTGTCAGATTTGTCTGCGATGGGGCACACCAGACGTGGACCTGCTAGTGTCTCACCTCAATCAGAAGGTACAGACCTTCGTGAGCAGGGCGAGAGATCCCTTGCCGAACGCTCTGGTGGCTCCGTAGGCTCGGTATCGGCTCATCTATGCCCTTCCTCCTCTCAAGCTTCTGCCGCGGTTGTTACGCAGAATAGAGGCAGAGGGAATCCCGGCCATTCTCGTAGCGCCAGATTGGCCGCGGCATCCTTGGTACGCCGACGTGGTATGGATGGTGGTGGATGCCCCTTGGCTGCTCCTGCTACGCGAGGACCTACTGTCCCAGGGGCCCAAATTGCATCCTGCTTTACCCCCTCTGGCTTTAACAGCTTGTCTATTGAATGCCAGGTGTTGAAGGATTGGGGTGTATCGGCCTCGGTGATCCCTACCATGCTTAAAGAACGCAAGACCACTTCCTGGAAGATTTACCACCACACCTGGAGGGCTTGCATCTCCTGGTGTGAGGATGGGGGATGGAATCTCCGCTCCTTTTCGGTATCTAGGGTGCAGAGGGGGCTTGACCAGAAGCTGGCGTTGAGCACGTTCAAGGGTCAGATCTCTGCTCTGGCGATCTTTTTTTAGCAGCCATTGGCTACGCATTCCTTAATCCATACCTTTGTGCGGGGGTTCGGCATGTCGCTCCCCAGGTGCGTCCCCCCCCCCCCCCCCTGGCGCCACAGGACCTTAATCTAGTCCTCTCGGTGCTTCAGAAGCCATCATTTGAGAATATCAGGGAAATTTTGTTGCTTTTGCTCTTGCAAAAGGCGGTTTTCCTTGTGGCTATCACTTCCGCCCGGCAAGTGTCGAAGTTGGATGCTCGGTCTTGTAGGTCTCCGTATTAAAACCGCATCTCTGCGTTTTTATACCGCCATGCGGCGATCCGCCGCCATTTTGCCCTAGCTGTGTCCATTTCACTGAGGGTTTCCCTCTAGTGCCAGCGGCGGCCATTTTGCTGTAGTCGCAGCCTGCACACAGGCTTTGGCCTCTTGTGGATGATCTCGGTGGCCATATTGGATGTCCCTGGAGCAGTGTAAAACGTGCTGCTGCCGTTTTACTTTCCTTTTCGCTTGGGACAGCGTGGCTGACTACTGACAGCGCTTCTTCCTGGCGGTCCTTTAAGCACTCCTGCTGGGAGCAGCACTGTGGGCACAAAACAGCAAGTATAGCTGGGCTCTCCCTGGGGTGTGGTAGCGGTGGGTGCAGTCCTCCTGGGGTCTCCCTGGCGTTCTGTGGGGCAGCATTGTGGGGGTGTCAGATCATTTTTCTAATTTTGACTGTCAGTTTCGTTGGTGCGAAGGCAGATGATCCTGCAGGCCCTTCTGGGGAGGAGTCAGCGGCAGCGCAGCCTGCGCTGGGGGCCCTGGTGTCCCTGGACCAGCTGAGGGCAGTGTTTGGGGAATTTCTTCCCCGGGTGGGGCTGAGCAACGCTCTGGGGGCCCCTAAAAAACGCCCGCCTCCCCCTTGTTCCTCAGGGGATGAATCCAAACCGGAAGTTGGCTTCGGGGGTCACGGGGACCCCCGTGGAACTCTCGGAGGGTGAACTGGTACCCTCGGACGGCGAAGAGGACCAGGGGGCCTCAGTTGCATGCGAAAAAGCGCTGGTGACCACACTGATTTCTAATATCCGTGCGTCCTTGCGACTGGACCAAGCAGGGGAGTCGCAAGCGTCTGCATATGTTTTCGGATCTGCTAGGTCGCCAAAAGCTTATCCTTATAATCAGTTTTTTGACCCGTTGGAAGGGTCCCCCTCGTTTAAGGACCCAGCTGATAGGCGGACGGAGGCAGTGTCCAAGGCACTTTTCCTGTTGGCAGTTTCAGCCATGCGGCCGGCACTGGCGTCTGCCATATCTGTCTGAATGTATGGTAGAGCTGCAGAATGATTTGGTCTGCGGCAGGAAGCTGGAAGCGTCGCAGAAGGCAGACCATTTGTTTCAGGGTATTCGGTACCTGTGTGATGCAGCTCTGGACCTGCTTCCCATGTTGTCAAAGATGTCTGTTTTTGCAGTCATTATCAGAGTCCTCTGGATACGTTCGTGGTCGGGTGACCACGCGTCCAAAAAAGGTCTTGCGGATCTTCCCTTTCAGGGTGGCCGTCTCTTTTGGGCCACAGTTGGATGAAATCATCAAAGATTTCACTGGGGGGAAGAGTACTTTCCTCCCGGAGTCCAGGTGGCGGGAGTTCCGCCGCAAGCAGGGACCTGTCTCTTCGGGTCATAAGAGGTTTTTTCGTGCCCCTGGTGCAGCGGGCAAGGGGGCAAGG
The DNA here is from genome assembly GCA_018402905.1 of Glandirana rugosa. Lineage (NCBI taxonomy): Eukaryota > Metazoa > Chordata > Amphibia > Anura > Ranidae > Glandirana > Glandirana rugosa. The sequence goes on from BLSH010194872.1 coordinate 762,364, forward strand.
CCCAGCAAGCCTGCCACAGGGGACGGTAAGCGACCCTGGCAGCGCAAGAACGAAAAGACTGAGGACAAGCCTTCCTCTGCATGATGGGTTGCCCCCACCCGACGTCTTCTGGGGTTCGCAGACAGGTGGACTGCCCGCATTTCCGACTGTTGGGTGCAGGAAGTGGTGTCCTCCGGGTACAGGATATAGAGTTCAGCACTCTACCCCCAGACAGGTTCTTCCCATTGAACTTGAGACTCCCGCTGGGGCGTCGGGAGGCCCTCTTAAGGGCTGTTCAGGCACTCTCCGACCAGGGGGTGATTGTACCAGTACCTCAGTTGGAGAAGTTTCACGGTTTCTACTCGAATCTATTCGTGGTCCCCAAAAAAGGGGGGGTGTCAGGCCAGTTCTGGACCTAAAGGCGTGAAAGCGCGAAAATTTCAGATTGAATCCTTCCGTTTGGTCGTGGCCGCCCTGCACCAAGGGAACTTCATGGTGTCCCTGGATATCAGGGACGCGTATCTCCACGTCCCCATTTGTCTCCGGCACCAGTGCTTTCTGCGCTTTGCGGTGGGAGACCTTCACTACCAATTCATGGCACTTCACTTCGGTCTGGCCTCGGCTCCTCGGGTGTTCACCAAGCTGTTGGCCCTGGTGCTGACACTACTGAGGCAGAGGGGCGTTGCGGTGGTAGCATATCTCGACGACCTGCTCCTGAGAGCAGAGTCTGCTTTGGCTCTGGAGGAGAATGTGGCAATCACCGTGACCTCGTTAAAAGACTTCGGCTGGCTGATCAATCTGCAGAAGTCATCGGTGACGCCGTCTTGTCGCCTGGAATATCTGGGTCTGATTCTGGACACGGAGCAGGCGAAGGTGTTCCTACCTCCGGCCAAGTTACTGACACTGCAAGTAGCGGTGCGAACCCTGCTGTCACGCCGGTGATCCTCCTTACGGTTTTGTATGCGGTTGTTGGGGCTCGTGGTTTCAGCCTTCGAGGCGGTACCCTACGCCCAGAGTCACACTCGGCCCCTTCAGCGAGCGATTCTGTCTCGGTGGGACAAGTCCCCACTGTCCCTAGACCAGTTGATCAGATTGGATTCTCAGACCAGAGGGTCGTTGACCTGGTGGCTTCGGGCCCCAGCCTTAACGTTGGGGGAAGTCTTTTCTTCCCCTGAATTGGTCGATAGTCACGACGGACGCTAGCCTATCGGGCTGGGGGGGGGGGGGGCCCCTGGGGCAGTTGTCTTCTCAGGGCCGCTGGTCGGCGCAGGAATCTCACCTTCTGATCAATGTGCTGGAGCTGAGGGCGATCAGGCTCTGCCTCTCTCACTTGACTGTAAGGTTGCGCGACCTCCCGGTTCGGGTTCAGTCGGACAATGCCACGGCAGTGGCATATGTGAACCATCAGGGCAGAACGAGGAGCTCGTCAGCAGCGGCTCTCATTCTGCGATGGACAGAACTTCCTGTGCCGGCAATCTCCTTGTCGCCTCCTCAGTCGCCAGACGCTGGATCAGGGGGAATGGTCCCTACATCCAGAAGTGTTCAGCCAGATTTGCCACAAGTGGGGCACGCCAGATGTGGACCTGATGGCGTCCCGGTTCAACCACAAAGTGAAAACGTTTGTGTGCAGGACGAGAGACCCGTTGGCGGTCGCCAGGGACATGCTGGTAGCGCCTTGGGGTCGGTATCGTCTTCTGTACACCTATCCTCCCATCAAGCTTCTACCGCAGCTACTGCGCAGGGTGTAAGCGGAGGGGATGCCGATGATCCTGGTGGCTCCGGATTGGCCTCGACGTCCGTGGTACGAATGGTGGCAGATGTTCCCTGGCGCCTTCCGCTGCATGAAGATCTGTTGTCTCAGGGACCCATCTTGCACCCTGCTTTACCCTTGCTGGCTTTGACGGCTTGGCTATTGAGTCCCAAGTGCTGAGGGATAGGGGTGTTGCTGACTCCGTGATTCCTACCATGTTGAAAGCGCGCAAGTGTACTTCGCGCAAGATTTATCATCACACCTGGAAGGCCTATATTGCTTGGTGTGAGGTGGGGGGTTGGTACTCCTGCTCTTATGTTGTGTCCAGGGTCCTGGCTTTTTTGCAGCAGGGCCTGGATAAAAAATTGGCTGTGTACTCTCAAGGGTCAGATTTTGGCTCTTGCGATTCTCTTCTCTTTCAGCGACCTTTGGCGTCACATTTGTTGATTCGTACATTTGTACAATGTGTGCGCTTTGTGGCTCCTCAGGTACGGTCGCCTATGGAACTGTGGGATTTGAATTTGGTGCTTTCTGTGCTGCAGAAGCCACCATATGAGAAGGTCTGGGATATTCCCTTACAATTGCTGTCGCAGAAAGTGGCTTTCTTGGTGGCCATTACATCCGCTAGGCGGGTGTCTGAGTTGGCAGCGTTGTCCTGCAAGTTTCCTTACTTGGTCCTTCACAAGGACAAGGCGGTCTTGCGCCCGTCTCCTTCGTTTTTACCGAAGGTGGTTTCTTTTCACATTAATGAAGATATTGTTCTTCCTTCGTTGTGTCCACATCCTTCGCATCCTAAGGAATTTGAGTTACATTCATTGGATGTCGTGAGGGCTTTGCGGGTATATTTGGCGGCTACAGATTCTTTTCGGAAGTCTGACGTGTTTGTACTGACGCACAAAGGATTTGTCGGGCTCGTCGGCTACTGTTTCCTGTTGGATTAGACAGACCGTGACTCATGCGTATTCTTTTTGGGGCAAGGTACCCCCTTTTCCAGTCACGGCTCATTCCACCAGGGCACTTCCTGGGCTTTCAGACACCAGGCCTCGGTGTCACAGGTGTGCAAGGCGTCTACTTGGGCCTCGGTGCACACATTTACTAAGTTTCAAAGTTGATGTATCAGCATCTTCGGATGCTGCTTTTGGCCGTGAAGTTTTTCAGGCGGCAGTGTAGGCGCGTCTGGCGCCTCCTGAGAGGTTTCTGTTGGGTACAGTTGTTGTCGTTTACCCACCCCTCTTTTCTGACACAGCTTTGGGACATCCCCACATGTCAAAGAGGGCTGCATCTGTCAGTGAACGTAAGAGAAAAAGGGATTTTATTAAAACTAACAGTAAAATCCTTTTTCTCTGAGTTCACTGACAGATGCAGCACCCGCCCCTCTGCGTTGTGTTGGTACGGCTTGTTACGAGCTGATATGCTAAGCAGAGCAGTTGGGGTTATATGGGAGAGAGAGGACAGCCCCCTGGGAGGGGCCAGCTTGCTTTTTTTCTTTTTGCCTAGTTCACTCCTAGTAGGATGTGCATATAGCCCACATGTCGAAGAGGGCTGCGTCTGTCAGTGAACTCAGAGAAAAGGAGTTTACGGTAAGTTTTTTAATTATAAAAAAAAAAAAAGTGATTTTAAGTGCCTCCATCCTACTGCGTGCTTGCACACAGAAGCGAACGCATACATAATTCGCGCCCACGGCATTCAAATCACACATGTGAGGTACTGCCGTGTCCGTTAGAGCAAGCAACGATTCTAGCCAAAGACCTCCTGTAACTCTAAACCGGTAACCTGTAAACCTTTTTAAAGCGTCGCCTATGGAGATTTTTAAGTACCAAAGTTTGGGGCCATTCCACGAGAGTGCGCAATTTTAAAGTGTGGCATGTTTGGTATCTATTTCCTTGGCGTAACATCATCTTTCACATTATACAAAAATGAAGCTAACTTTACTGTTTTGTTTTTTTTAATTCAGGAAACTGTTTGTTTTCCAAAAAAAGTGTTTGAAAAATCGCTGCGTTAATACCGTTTGACGTAAAAAGTTGCAACGTCTGCCATTTTATTCCCTAGTGTCTCTGCTAAAAAAAAAAAAACATATCATGTTTGGGGGTTCTGAGTAATTTTCTAGCAAGGGGTGAAGTGCCAGTCCTTATTGATGCAGTGTGCACTTGCCTTTACCTGACGCAAACCTGTACTTGCCATGCCAAGGGGCACTAGTCTGCTAACACCGTCCCTGTACACTTGCTTTTACGGCTTGTTTTTCTATAGTTACGGGCCTAATCTTGAAAAAAAAAAAAAAAAAAATCATAACCCTTCCTAAAAGGTTTGCCCAGCAATGCCCTATTGAGTAGGAGGTTATTAAAATAGTGGACCTGGTCATATACTGTCTTAACATAAGACAATCCCAGTATTTCAAGACCCTGTGGATAAAGGCAGAACACCCCAATGAAGACTTTGTTCTTGCTTGTAGAACCTGCCCTGCAACCTGCTGTTGCAACTATATCCATTTGCTAGACCTTAGCTTCCTGGTCCAAGAACATGCCTTGGGATCCTGGTTCTATCCTGATAGACCTTTCAGTTCAACAAGTGGAGCTTTTGCTTGTGGCCCTGCTTTCTTGTGATTCCAATGCAATACCCAATGCACACATTCCTGTAGAAATGGCTGTGCATATAATTGGGTGCTGAAGTGACCACTGGCTAGTACAGTGAATAAGTATGAGAGAATGTCAGCAGCACCATGGATCACATTGTTACAGCAAATCGCAACGTTTTGGAGCCTTGCAGGACCCCTTCATGTCACATGCTTGATGAAAGGGTCCTATGTGGCTCAAAATGTTGCTATTTGCTGTAACAATGTGATTACTTAATAAAGCTTTGAATCCATTTTGGAGATCCATGGTGTATTTGTGACATTTTCGCGCCCTTGCCTTTTTGTGGTGACAGACTAGCTGATAATTTTCACCAAAATATCCAGAGCGGGCCTCATTTCGGTCCATGTGCAAGGGCCCCCTTGACTAAAATGTTGGTCTGCAAATCTTCAGTGTATACGTTCTTTGATGGGAAATGCCGTTTTGGCAAATCCTTAGACCGTTTTATCAAGGGATCACCGGAAGTCAAAGTACCCCTTTGCCCCAAGAAAGGAAAGCAAAATCCTCTTCCTGGAAACTCACTTCTTCTGAGCATAAGACTGTTCATTTATTTTCTCACAGCCTCCAAGGCAAAGCCTAGAACCCAGTTTTGCTATAAGTCCTGTACCCCAAGTCCCCCAGCTCCACAAACTAGTCCTCCTTTAAATAAGGAGGGTGTTGCTACTTATCAAAATGTGGGGGCATCTGCTGTCCTTTGCCATCTGGTCCTGGGACATTTTGTACATTTGGACCCAGAACATTGCATCCGTAGGCTACAAGCTGGAATTTTGTTGAACTACGCTGTATCAGCACCACAAACCAAAAGAGCTATTTAATTCCTTTTCCATATTTAAAGCAAATTCCCCCATCCATGTCTCCATGCATGTTGCTGACAAATCACTTACAAAAACAACTTATAGTGTTGCTGGCAGTGGCCATCTTGAGTAAGGGTAGATGATTCATGAAGCATTTACAGTATCTCACAAAAGTGAGTACACCCCTCACATTTTTGTAAATATCTTATAGCTTTTCATGTGACAACACTGAAGAAATTACACTTTGCTTCAATGTAAAGCAGTGAGTGTACAGCTTGTATAACAGTGTAAATTTGCTGTCCCCTCAAAATAACTCAACACACAGCCATTAATGTCTCAACTGCTGGCAACAAAAGTGAGCACACCCCTAAGTGAAAATGTCCAAAGTGTCAATATTTTGTGTGTTTTCCAGCACTGCCTTAACCCTCTTGGGCATGGAGTTCACCAGAGCTTCACAGGTTGCCTCTGGAGTCCTCTTCCACTCTTCCATGACGACATTACAGAGCTGGTGGATGTTAGAGATCTTGCGCTCCTCCACCTTTGATGATGCCCCCAAGGTTTAGGTCTGGAAACATGCTTGGCCAGACCATCGCCTTTACCCTCAGCTTCTTTAGCAAGGCAGTGGTCATTTTGGAGGTGTGTTTGGGGTCGTTATCATGTTGGAACATTGCCCTGCAGCCCAGTCACCGAAGAGATAGGATAATGCTCTGCTTCAGTATGTGACAGTACATGTTGGCATTCATGCTTCCCTCAATGAACTGTAGCTCCCCAGTGCTGGCAGCGCTCATGCAGCCCCAGACCATGATACACCATGTCTTTGTACTCCTCACTTGGTTGTCCCCACACACGCTTGACACCATCTGAAGCAAATAAGTTTATCTTGGTCTTATCAGACCATAGGACATGGTTCCAGTAATCCATGTCCTTAGTCTGCTTGTCTTCAGCAAACTGCTTGCGGGAATTCTTGTGCATCAGCTTTAGAAGAGGCTTCCTTCTGGGACGACAGCCATGCAGACCAATTTGATGCAGTGTGCAGCGTATGGTCTGAGCACTGACAGACTGACCCTCCACCCCTGCAGCAATGCTGGTAGCACTCATACATCTATTTCCCAAAGACAACCTCTGGATATGGTGCTGAGCATGTGCACTCAACTTCTTTGGTTGACCATGGTGAGGCCTGTTCTGAGTAGAACCTGTCCTGTTAAACCGCTGTATGGTCTTGGCCACCGTGCTGCAGCTCAGTTTCAGGGTCTTGGCAATCTTCTTGTAGCCTAGGCCATCTTTATGTAGAGCAACAATTCTTTTTTTTCAGATCCTCAGAGAGTACTTTGCCCTGGGGTGCCATGTTAGACTTCCAGTGACCAGTATGAGAGATTGAGAGTGATAACACCAAATGTAACACACCTGCTTCCCATTCACACCTGAGACCTTGTAACACTAAAGAGACATGACACCGAGAAGGGAAAATGGCCCAGTTTGGACATTTTCACTTAAGGGTGTGCTCACTTTTGTTGCCAACAGTTTAGATATTAATGGCTGTGTGTTGAGTTATTTTGAGGGGACAGCAAATTTACACTGTTATACAAGCTGTACACTCACTACTTTACATTGTAGCAAAGTGTCCTTTCTTCAGTGTTATCACAAGAAAAGATATAATAAAATATTTACAAAAATGTGAGGGGTGTACTCACTTTTGTGAGATGCTGTACTTCCTGGAATCCATCTGCCCTTAGCTCAGCTGAGAAAGCACTTCCTCCCTTCCTGAAGATTCCTAGGATGTATGGCAACATTTGCCTAGGCATGGAAACCAGGAAGGAACTGAAGAAGTGTAAAAAAACAGATGTACTTTCCTATATATTTACTAATGCAAGCGGCATAAGGATTAAAAATAGTTAATGTTGACTGAGAGGGTGAAGTTTCTCTTAAGTTTTATCAGGTAGAAATTCAGGCCTCAGCTGATGCTGGCCCTTCAGGTGGCTCTGTTGGCTGTTGAACCCCCTTTATTAACCTGTTGCTTCTCGTGGACCTGTTAGCCTTCATTTTCTGTCTTGCCCACCCCTCAGGTGGACTGCTTTTTGAAGTCCCTATGTACCTGAATAAGTCTCCTGTGTCCTGTAACATACGATTTAGAAAATAGGATATTTGACTTGCTATAAAATCTTCTTCTTGGAGTATATTACAGAACACCGGTCCTTCCCCTTTTTCTGTGATCTCTCCTACTTTTGATTGTTGCAAAGTGAAGCCATGCTGGGAGGGGTTATACTGGGATGTTCTTACAGCTATTGTTTGCCAGCATCCAATCTTCTAAAAAGCAGCAGCATAACCCCATTTACCTGAATACTTCTGTTGTGTCCTTAATGTACTCCAAAAAAAAAGTGTTTTACAGTAAGCCTAAGATCCTATTTTGCAGCTTACCAGTCAGTCTTTCACCACTTGACCTCCGGAACATTTACCCCCCCCTCCTTCATGACCAGGCCGTTTTTTCCGATACAGCACTGTGTTACTCTTACTGACAACTGCGCAGTCATGCGACGCTGCACCCAAATTAAATGTGTCCTTTTTTTCCCACAAACAGAGCTTTCTTTTGTTGGTATTTAAACACATCTGTGATTTTTATTTTTTGCGCTAGAAACAAAAAAAGACCATCAATTTTGAGGAAAAAAACTTTCTACTTTCTGCTATAAGACATACCCAATAAAAAAAAAAAAAATCTAATTTCTTCTTAAATTTAGACCAATATGTATTCTGCTACAAATTTGTGTTAAAAAACTCCCAATAAGTGTATATTGATTGGTTTGCACAAAAGTTATGGCTTCTACAAACTGGGATATTTTATTTATTTTTTTGATTTACAATGGTGGTGATCGGTGACTTGTAGTGGGACTGCGATATTGCAGCAGGCAAATCGGACACCTGACACTTTTTGAGGACTAGTGACACTAAAACCGTGAAAAAATGCACTGTCACTGTACTAAGGACACTGGCTGGGAAGGGAGTTAACATCAGGGGCGATCAAAGGGTTAACTGCATGCCTAGCCTGTGCTTACTCACTGCGTGGGAGGTGCTTTGGCTAGGGTAAAGCATTGATCCATGTTCCTGCTTTCCCGGAATACAGGATCAATACCTTCTCTGACAGAACAGCAATCTGCCTTGTTTACATAGGCTGCTTTGTATAGGGAGAATAGGTGGGTGGGAAAAATTTCCTAGGGGGGGGGGGGGGGCAGGTGTAGGATGAGTGTTAATGAGGTTTGCTGCTGAACCACTCCCTCAGTTCACTAACCGTTTTCCCGTCCCAAATACCAGGACAGATAGCAGGAGGTAATGGAGAAGTTTTCGATAGAACAACCTAGAGCAGTGGTCTCCAAACTGTGGCATTATTCCCCACACTGTCAACAGCAGTGGGGCAGAGTTCTTCCCACTGACACCAATGATGTGGCACTATTCCTCCCACTGACACCAATGATGGGGCACTATTTCTCCCACTGACACCAATGATGGGGCACTATTCCTCCCACTGACACCAATGACGGGGCACTATTCCCCCTAATACAAAAGATGGAGCAGTGTTTACTCCCACTGACACCAGGACATTTTCTACTTCTGCTGGCCACAGTCCGGCCCCCACCAAAATTTGAAGGACAGTAAATGGGCCCTATATTTAGAAAGTTTGCAGAGTCCTGAGCTAGAAGATGAAGTAATGCCTGCTCCAGAAGTTGGAGAAAGGAGGTACGTTATAGGTATGTTAGTGCTTAGGGAAGCTGGAATTTAGAAGAAAAAAAAGGTGAACGTGGCCTTTAAATGTGATGGCTGAATTAGATAAATCTTTGTGATTTTTTTTTTTTTTAAATCCGTATTCATAGAGTGATCTTTTCAATAACACGCTTCCTTGGTAGACTGTATTTACATGCAGACAGTTCTAGTTAATGTGATGCTGGGCCTTCTTGATTGAAAGAATTAAAATCCAATGAATAACAGGGGCAGGCCAGAGACAATAAAGTTAGGGGTAAAATTGTCACCCTAGGCTGCTCTTCTAATTTAGACTACTATAACGTCCTCTTCTGCGTAACATAGAGGGTAGGGATTCTGTAGTCCTCAGATAGCTGGGAACAATGTAACTGAGGCTGGGTTCACACTGCTCCAACATGGAAGTCGGACGACTTCCGATCTGACTTTGCCCTACAACTTCATGTCTGAGTTCCATGCGACTTTAGTGAACGTGATCCGACTTTGATCCGACCATACCAGTCTTTTTGAGTCTGATATGGATTTTAAGCTGAAACCTCACGTCAATAAAAAAGAAAAACTGCGTGGGGTAGCCCCCATAATCCATATCAGACCCTTATCCAAGCACGCAGCCTGGCAGGACAGGATGCATGCCCTCAACATGCGGCGTGGGTGCTTTGGGGCAGGGGGGCTCTGCACCCCCCGCCCCAAAGCACCTTGTTCCCATGTTGATGGGGACAAGGGCCTCTTCCCGACAACCCTGGCTGTTGGTTGTGGGGACCTGTGGGCAGAGGGCTTATCGGAATCTGGAAGCCTCCTTTAACAAGGGGACCCCCAGATCTCGCCTCCCTCCCATGTGAATGAGTATGGGGTACAAATGTGGGGTAAAAACAGTACACATGTTTTTGTCAAAATCCTTTATTAAAAATGAAGATTGTCCCCTGTCGTAGCGCCAATGTGTTTTCTTTCTCTGGTGATTTCTTCTCCCTCCGCTGATGTCTTCTTCCTCTAGTTCTTCTGCCGGTTCTTCTACCTCCGCCGATGTCTTCTCCTGACGCTTGCTCCTGCTGTTGTGTTAGCTCCAGTGTCTGCCCTTTCATATATAGCCATGGGGCGTGGCAATCCAAAGACATCATCTAGAGAGCCTGCCCCCTTGTGACATTACTGCCCCATCATGCCCCAGGAGGTGACATCACAGGGAACCTTTTTCAAAGTTGGACCAACTTGTGCCGGACCAGATAAGACGCCTCTCATAGGAAACCATTGATTTATACATGTCATGCGACATGTGCTCCAAAGTCAGAGTGTATGTCGCCCCAGTGTGAACCAGGCCTGAAAAAGAGTTCAGCAGACAGCCCAGGAAGTTATTGGCAGACAGCATTTCTGTAAGGATCAGCAAGTATTTAATATATTTATTTTGCACTTATTGACCAGATATGAATAAACCTATTTAATGGTATATTTAACAGACCAAGAGCCCTATAGGTGAAGTTCATGGTTTACTTTTTAAGTACCTTTCATTTTGGCTCATATTGTAGAGCTCCCTATAGGTACATGAAAGGCTGCTGGAACTCCTCTTGACATCACTGATTCTACAACTTATGCATTGTGCACCAGGGAGCAGCTGCATTAGAGAAGCCACTGTATGCAAAGAAGCCTGAAGGCCACTTTTTTTTTTTCTATGTCTAAGTATTGTCCATGTTAGATCAAGCCTGTCATCAAGACAGGACAGGGTAGTGATATAGGGGTCAGTGGGAGGAACCACTGAGTGCTGTGTAAGCATACTCCTGAAATGATGTTCTGCACCGATATCAGCTGGGGATTTTGGTTGATTGTTGTTCCTTTTTTTTTTTTTTTTACAGGGACAGGGTTTATTTTATATTGTGTTGACTTGGATGCTCTTTAACTTTTAGAATGTTCATTTGCGGTTTAGCTGCATGACGGCTACAATGTAAAAATATTATTTCTGTGCAACTCCAGGTAATTTCTTCGAGCTGCAACAAATGGAGTTGGAAAAATGCAGAGAAGCTTGCATGGATATATTGTCTTGACCTTGTCTTTGTCATGGGATGACATCAGCACTGATCCTCTTGCAAATGGGATAATCAGCACAAGGTTTTGCTTTCAGTGAAGGATAAAGCCAAAATCTTAAGTAGACGTTGATCCTACAGTTTGATTCCCTCAGCGTTACAGCTGCCAAAGCAGGAATATATCCAAAGGGGTTCCAACAGAGCCACATTGTAACTTTCTGTTAAAGGACAATTAACCCTTATTACCATAGCAGACTCATGTTTAAAAAACTTCAGTGTAGTAAGCCATTACAAAATTTACAAGTATTAATGGTTTTTAAAGTTACTTCAAACACTGAAAGGTGCATGCATATCTGTAAACATCTCTAGAGTCCTCAGAAGCCTAAAACCAAAGGCACCCTAATATTGATATCTCTCCCCCATGTAGGTTGACGTTTGGCCATACCCCCTCACCCCCTGCACCTCTTTGTCTATGAGACTGCCCATTACAGTGATGACCCAATAGAGAGACCTCCAAGGATAGGGAGGATGGGCCCAAATGCCAACCTGCTAGATCAGGGGTGCCAAACTCAATATCATTGTGGACCACATTGACATTATGGTTGCCCTCAAAGGGACAGTTGTATCTGTAGCAAATGTGCAGAAATTTAACACGATTGCCTCCACTAATATATGAACAAGAGAATTATTTTTTTCTTCTAGTTGTATCTGTAGGAATGTATCCAGGGTTTTTTTCTCAGAGGATAGGTGCAGGAAATCAACCACACACCCCCCATCCCCATGGAAAAAAATCAAATGGTGGGTCTAGTCAAATTGCACAGTGGGAGGATCTTAAAGGGACAATAAATATCAGGAGTGTGTTATGTGCAGCGTTCAGAGTGCAGTTTCAGGGGTGCCCTACGTACACAGTGCAGAGTTCAGGGGTACGCTGTGTACAGAGTGCAGAATTGAGGAGTGTACAGGGTTGAGCTCTCTTTCACTGGCTGTCCACATCTCACTTCCACCCCTCCTTGGCCCTGACCTCTGCACATCTACCTCCACAGCTCTCATCTCTTCTTGCCCCGAAAAGCTTCCTCGCATCTCACCTGAGTGCAGGGCAGGCAGGGATCTGTGGGAGCTGCCGAGAGGAAAGCTGCCCTTGTAAACACAATGGAGAGGGTGAGAGCCGGATGTGGTGGAATGGAGTTCCACCACGTTCCATCCGAAGAAAAAAAGCCATGGGAGCGAGGGCCACATGAAATGGCCTGGCGGACCAAATCCAGCCTGCGCGCTTAGTGTTTGACACGTGTCCAAGATGAACTGAGGATTTGCATACACTTGATTACATTGATTTTTTAAAAATAATTTTCCCTATCTGCCACATTTAACTTTAATTTGCACTAAAGCTCAGCTTCAGCTTGAGCAAAAGTGAAAGAAATTAATGACCTAAAGAATTTTAAAAATAAAAAAGCAGCTCCGGCTGCTGTACTCACCAAATCTACATCAGTGTCCACCCACAGACTCAACACCCACCATTCCATTTAATAAAGTAGAGGTCTGGCCAAGAATAGATGATAGTTTTTCAATTTCTTATTTCACCCTCAGAATTATGTGCACTGATTTCCTTAGGCTCAGTTCACACATATGCGTTTTTTTTTATTACTTTTTGCAGAAAAGCACTACAGTCCATTTAACATGGTTTCCTATGAGACACGTTCACATCTATGCTTTTTTCAGCCGCTGCATTTATGGAAAGGATTTACCCCCTTCCTGACCAGGCCATTTTTTGGATACGGCACTGCGACAATTTAACTGACAATTGCGTGGTCGTGCGACGCTGTACCCAAACAAAATTTATGTCCTTTTTTCCCACAAATGGAGCTTTGTTTTGGTGGTATTTGATCACCTCTGCGGTTTTTAATTTTTGCGATATAAACAAAAAAAGCAACAATTTTGAAAAAAATATATATATTTTTACTTTTTGCTGTAATATATATCCAAAAAAAATGTAAAAAAAAATTGTATTCATCGGTTTAGACCAATATGTATTCTTCTACATATTTTTTGCTAAAAAATCTCGCAACAAGAGTATATTGATTGGTTTGCGCAAAAGTTATTGTGTCTACAAAATAGGGGATTGATTTATGGCATTTTTATTTATTTATTTTTTTTTAGAAATGCCGGCGATCAGTGATTTTTAGCAGAACTGTGACATTGCGGCGGACAGATCGGACACCTAACTGACATTTTTGACACTTTTTTGGGGACCAGTCACATTATTACAGTAATCAGTGCTAAAAGTATGCACTGTTATTGTACTAATGACACTGGCAGGGAAGGAGTTAACACAAGGGGTGATCAAGGGGTTAAATGTGTTCCTGCACTGGGTGTTCTAACTGTGTGAGGGATGGGCTGCCTGGGGAAACACACACAGATCCTTCTTCCTGCATAGCAGAAAGACAGGATCTGTGTGATCTCCCCTGTCAGAATGGAGATCTGCCTCGTTTACACAGGCAGATCCCCGTTCTGTCACTGTGGGGAACGATCGCGGGTGGCCAGCGGACATCGAGTCCACCCCACCCCCTGATTGGCTCCCCGCTGACCAGTGGAAACGCACGCACGCCTCCGCCGGCGAGCGCACGCCCTCAATAGCGAGTTCCCGTGCCGCCGTACAGCTACGACGATTCGCGGGAATGAGCCGACCTGACATGTCAAATCGCATGCCAAATTGCTCCAATGTCAACCTAGGCTTTAGGTGTTCATGCAAGTAACTTAGTCACCTTAGAGGTGAATAGAGATCTCCAGATTGCTGATTTGGTCTGGATCCAAAAACTGGCTGAAAATCCTTTGCAGGTAAAAAGCTTTCATAAATGTATTTCAACAGTGTATTTAGCTGTCTGACCGGAGTTTAGCTTTAAAATAAAAATGACTGATGTTCTAACAGTGATGGTGATGTCTCCGGGAAACAATAAACTTAAAACTCCTATTCCATTCCATTGTTTCTAGTCATACAGCATACCTTAAAAAATAAAATATTTCTTACCTTTTAGATGTTTCTAAGGAGAAGGTATTCATAGCTGTTTCTAAGGATTTGTGGAGAGTTTCACAATGTCTTTGTGCCCACACAGACTGAGCTAGCCCTCATTAAAGTGATACTGAAGTCTCAGTTTTTTTTATTTAAAAATATCTAACATGTTATACTTACCTGCTCTGTGCAGTTGGTTTTGCACAGAGCAGCCTAGATCCTCCTCTTCTCGGGTCTCTCACCGGTGCTCCTGGCTCCTCCCTCCTGCCCAGTGCCCCCAAAGCAAGCAGTTTGCTATGGGGGCACCCGAGCCAAGCCACTGCTCTGTGTGTCCATTCAGACACGGAGCCTCAGTTTGGTCCTGCCCCTCGCTCTCCTCATTGGCTCACTGACTTTGACAGCAGTGGGAGCCAAAGGCACCGCACTGCTGTCTCAGCCAATGAATGAGGTCCTGGGCAGCTGAGACTCTCCTGCAACATCGCTGGATCCAGGTGGGGTTCAGGTAAGCATTAGGGAGGCTGCTGCACAAAGAAGTTTTTTTATCTTAATGCATGAAATGCATTAAGATAAAAAAAAACCTGCTGACTTTACAACCATTTTAACATTCAATGCAGGATGATGGTTTTTACATTTATAACCCTTTGTTGGGATAGACAATGTTAATTATGTTAAACATTACCCCACAGCTCCCTCCTAAACATTGCAAAGCAAGGAGAACTTGTAAGGATTTATAAGCAAATAAATAGCACTTAAAAAGGTAACCAGCAATTTTTAAATATTTTTTTTTTGCGTTATGCTGTTAATGGGAACATGTAACATATATAAAGTGGGTGTTATTTGGCTGCAAAAGTGAGAAAACACTTTAATGAGTGATGCAATGCAAACCAAAGCTGGAGTCCTCATTCATTTGTATAAACTGCAAAGCAAACATTTTGCATAGATCCCACATAGTCTTTTGGATGAAAACAAATAGTGTGCAGTGCTCGGTATACATAAGGCTATGTTCCAATCTCCGCATTTTAGCGCTTACTGCATACATACTGTAGTGCATTTACCAGCAAAATGTACAGTTCTGTTCAAAATAACAGCAGTCCAACATCTAACACTAATCAGATCAATCACTGTTTTTGGTATAAATTATATTTCTACATGGCAAATACTTTACTAGTAGGTGTAATAGAATACCAACAGACCCAACAGTCATGCATGCTGCTCTTTCTGTGTAATTGAATCATTAATTGAAAGGGGCGTGTTCAAAATATTCAAAATAATAGCAGTGTGGAGTTCAATTAGTGAGGTCATTCAGTCTGTGAAAAAACAGACGTCAAACAGATGGCCCTTATTTAAAGCGGAGTTCTACCCAGTTAAAAGTCAGCAGCTTCCAAAAGTGTAGCTGCTGACTTTTAACAATCGGACACTCACGTATCCCACGGACCAACGATGCGGCCGACCGAAGGCTCGCTCTTCTCCCCCTCCCTTCAAAAGCGCTGGCATCACAAGTGTGGGCAACCGGCTTTTGCTTCAAAGCCGGGCACGCTTCCAAATGGCCGGCGTATCTTCTGGGACCTGTGACGTGTCCCAGAAGATCGCCAGGTGGGAGGGGAGGAAGGTGAACTGCGGAGGAGGAAGTGGGACCAGGGACCCTGTGAAAAATGACATGCCGATTGTGGCATGTCAGGGGGTCACCTTCCCTTAAAGCGGAAGTTCCACTTTTGGGTGGAACTTTGCTTTAAGGTGAGGGCAGCAAATGTTGTACATGCTGGGTGTAGTGCATTTCTCTCTGAATGTCTGAGTCAAATGGGTCGCTCCAGACATTGTTCAGAAAAACAGCTTACTTTGATTAAAAAGTTGATTGGAGAGGGAAAAACATATAATGAAGTACAGAAACTGATAGGCTGCTCAGCTAAAATTATTTCAAATGTTTTAAAATGGCAACAAAAACCAGAAAGAAGTGGAGGAAAAAGGAAAACTGTCATTCAAATGGATCGTAGAATAGCCAAAAGACTTAGCCAATGATCAGCTCCAGGGTGAACAAAGAAGGTGTAAAGGTACCTGTGAGTACTGTAACAATAAGAAAATGCCTACGTGAAGCCAAGCTATCGGCAAGAAGCCCCTGCAAAATTCCATTGTTGAAAAAAAACAACATGTGCTGAAGAGGTTACAATTTGCCAAAGAACACATTGACTGGCTTAAAGAGAAATGACGCAACATTTTATGGACTGATGAAGCGAGATTCATTTTTTTGGGTCTAGGGGCCGCAGGCAGTTTGTCAGAAGACCCCCTAATGCTAAATTCAAGCCACAGTACACTGTGAAGACGTATCATGAAGCATCATGATATGGGGATGTTTCTCATACTATAGTGTTGGGCCTATTTATCGCATACCAGGGATCATGGATCAATTTGAATACATCAAAATACTTGAAGAAGTCATGTTGCCTTATGCCGAAGAGGAAATGACCTTGAATTTGGTGTTTCAAGAAGACAACGACCGCAAACACACCAGTAAGCGAGCAGCATCTTGGTTTCAGACCAACAAGACAACAAGATTAATGTTATGGAGTGGCCAGCCCAATCCCCGGACCTTAATCCAATAGAAAACTTGTGGGGTGACATAAAAAATGCTGTTTCCGAGGTAAAACTAAAAAAACATTGTGGAATGTAGTGCAATCATCCTGGGCTGGAATACCTGTTCACAGGTGCCAGAAGTTGGTCAACTCCATGCAACACAAATGTAAGGCTTGGCTCAAACCTATGCGGATTTCTCCACATCCTATTCACATGTCAGGAGATTGTGACCTGCTTTCTATGGAGCTGGTTCACACATCTCTTTGGCGGCTCCGGAGCGGCTTGCACAGGAGTCTTGTGAGTTTTTGGCTCAGTTACAGGGCCAAATTCAGCCACAAATTGAAATGGAGAACAGGGACACACCGGACCCCTGCTGTGAGCTGCATCCAGCGGCAGTGTCAACCCATCCTGAAGCAGTTCTCAGAAACAGTGGTTATACAGCTAAATATTAGTTCAGTGATTCACAGGAAAGCTAAATCTTCAAGCATTTTTAAGTTTATACAGTAGGGCTGGGTTCACACCTTTAAGAATTGGATGCGGTTTTTCTGCATCCAATTCACAGCAGCAGGAGATTGTGACCGGCTCTCTTTGGAGCCAGTGCCAGTTGCACAGGAGCCCTGTGCGTCTTTTGGTCCGATTCAGGTCTGAATTCAGCCCAAAAATTCGGGCTGAAATCGGACCTGAAATGATGAATGAGGACGCGACGGGCTCCTACTGGGAGCCGAAGCGTGCGGAGATGTGAACCCAGCCTCAATGTTTGAGTTTGTAAAGAAAAATGCAGACACTGCTGTTTTTTGAAAAGCCTAATGTTCCTTTTTCTTCACTTTCTGTAAAGTAATAACAAATTTGAAACATTTTTCTTCATGTTCTGATTTGGAATAGACTGTGCAGTGTTCCCAATGCATTTGCGTGTATGGAAATAAAAGCTATTATAAGGATTTTGAGCTTTACTCACTTTTTTAAACATACTGCTATTATTTTTAAAACAACTTTACCTTTCATAGAGAAGAATGGTAAGGCATGTGAAATGCATTAAAAATGTGGCTAAAGCACATTGCTGTGCAAATGCACTGCTTGAAAAAAATCAAAGGTGTAACGGTAGCTTTAGGAATGCTACCTGCTCTGTTTTCGAGTAGAAAGATAACTTTAGAGCCATCCTACATCTAGATGCCAAAAGTTAAACCAGTAGCCCCTGTAAAAGAAGGTTATTACTTTTGTGTTCAGCTATTCAACACATATTTTGGGTAGCAGTAGTGTCTGGAGCTGCGTAAAAATAAACCTTCTTTTACATAGCCAAGCCACGTACACACTAGTCATTTCTTTTCGTTCAGCCAGCAGGGCTGAATTAAAAACCTGACAGCTCAGGAGTAGCCGCTGTACTAACTATCTAACATTAACTGCTTCAGCCCCGGAAAAATGTACCCCCTTCCTGACCAGAGCACTTTTTGTGATGGCACTGCATCACTTTAACTGACAATTGTGCGGTCGTGCGACGTTGTACCCAAACAAAATTTACGTCCTTTTTTTCCCCACAAATAGAGCTTTCTTTTGATCACCTCTGTGGTTTTTATTTTTTGCGCTATAGACAAAAAAAGAGCGTTGATTTTGAAAAAAACCCCAATATTGTTTACTTTTTGCTATAATACATATGCAAAAAATATATATAAAAAAAATGTATTTATCAGTTTAGGCCAAAATGTATTCTTGTACATATTATTGGTAAATCGCAAAAAGCATTTATTGATTAGTTTGCGCAAAAGTTATAGCGTCTACAAACTATGGGAATTCATTTATGTCGTTTTTATTATTTATTTATTTTTTTTACTGGTAATAGTGGCGATCTGTGATTTTTATCCAAACTGCGATATTGCGGCGGACAGATCGGACACTTTTGACACTCTTTTAGGACCATTGGCATTTATTCAGCGATCAGAGCTAAAAATAGCCACTGATTACTGTGTAAATGTCACTGGCAGGGAAGAGGTTAAGCTGTAGGGAGCAATCAAGGGGTTAACCTCCTTAGCGGTATTCCCGAGTGTGGCTCGGGGTGGATTTTCAGTACCTAAAGCAGTAACCCCGAGCCACACTCGGGCTTGCATCGCTGGATCCAGGCAATGTTACTCACCTTGTCCCCTGGATCCAGCGATGTCCTCCCGCGGTGTCAGCGTGTCTGCAGGCTGTGTCCGCAGCTCCGATGCCTCTGTGTGCCTCGGGCTCCGTTCCCTGCGAGCGTCGCGTCGCACGGGGGCGGAGACCGGCGGGAAATTCAAAAAGTGAACCACACAGCATACATACAGTACATTGTAATCTTATAGATTACATTACTGTATGAAAACATTTTACATCCCCTTTGTCCCTAGTGGTTTGCCCAGAGCCCTGCATGCACTTTTATATAATAAATGTCATTCTTTCTGCCTGGAAACATGAGAATGTCCATAGCAACCAAAAAATGTCCCTTTGCGTCAAAAGTGGTTTTTGATCAGCTAGAAAACACCGATAGTAAATAAGAATCATTTGCAGAATTGAGTGATACTGATTTTTGGGGAAATTTATCATCAGAAACTGAAAGTGACGACAGCGACAATTCTGCAACTGAGCAAATTTCTGCGTTTTTGGTTTGATTACATTATTGAATAAATGCAAAATAATTGTACCGCTTTCAGCACCAAAAATCAGACATAATCATACCGCCAGGGATTACTAACCATTGCAGGCCTATAGTACATAACGCCATATCTCCATGCAGAAAACCATTACCCCTTTCAGCAATAAATTCCAGACTCAGTCATACCGCCAGGGAGGTTAAATGTGTTCCCTCATTGTGTTCTAACTGTGAACATTGAGTCCGCCCGACCCGCGGCTACACTCACGCAGCGTGCGCGGGCACGAGAGCACACCGGCGATTCGCGCAGGGCTGCCACTTTGCAGCAGTAAATTTACGCGATGCAGTTGGCAAGTGGTTAATACAACGATCTCCCCTGCTGTGCTATTGTGTTCTGACAAGGGGGACGCCCCCCCATCCAGAGCACTCTGGTCAGCGCTCTTAGCCATTGGCTGTGAGCGGTGATCCAGAGCCGGCCAGCAGACCTTTTTCAGTCATGACCTTTCATCAGAAGCTGGATAAATGGCTGGCTTCTGTCGGACCGGCTCCAATACACAGGGACCGAATGTCAGCCGGGTTCAGCAGAAACCGGTTGGTGCCATCCAACATTCAACTCGTGTGTACTAGGCTTATGTTTTTGCATCCAGTGGCAGCTTGTGTTTAATTGTTGATAAAAGAAACTAGATCCTGTACATAACAAAAGAAAACGAATAGCACATCATTTACAGATACAGGATCTTTTACATACTTTTTTGGATGGTATTTAACATGCATTATTTATAGACCTTCATTCTCATCATAGAACCAGGAAATCACTAATTGTTATGGAGGAAAAATGATACTTAGATAATATGTATATACAAGTATTTCCATTGTAAAATAAGGTGTTAAATCAAAGTATGACTAAATCTTTTTAAATATGTTTTTTAGATGAATTTGATTTTACATTTATCATCGGAAAACAAAACTGTTATCCATCCAAATAACTTACATTCCAAACCAGTTTTCCTATGTTTTGTTTGTAAGGGATATTGACATCTATAGAATTAAATGTACAATCCAATTCAATATTAAAAACAACATGTAATATATCACAGGCACAACATTTCTAATTTTCCATCACTGACTGCCTTGAAGAACATTATGTAAAACGATGGTTTGAAGGCACAACATGAGGACAAAAGTTTCTATACTCTTGGAAGAAAAGAGAGGTACAGCCTCTCTGTATCTGTCCCAACAAATGTAAATTTGTATTGCTTACAAGTTTGCCTATTTTATTTGATGTAATGTAACCTTGTAATTGTACTGTGTTCTGACTATGATAATTCACTATCGATACCAGAGGCGTTGCTAGGGGGTGGCTATTGGGGCTATAGCCCCGGGTCTCTTACAGGGTGGGTGCAGTTCTGCAATTAGCAGGTATGTCCCGGTCTGGAATGCAGACTGTGTGTGTGTGTGTATATATATATATATATATATTTATATACATACATACATACATATTTATTACTATTATTATTTATTTTATTACATGCATGCCCGCTCAAGCGTAGGTCTTTCTTTACTTCGCTGCTATGGGCTCTAGCCCCAGATCTTTTGTAGACCTAGCACCGCCCCTGTTGATGAACGATTCTCAGGATCTACTA